>CM030358.1:400090819-400203319 GCA_017893485.1 Hemerocallis citrina
CATCAACGAAAAAAGGAGGGAGAGGGCAGCGGCAGCCACACTGCGATCGAATGCTAGGTGGCATGGAGGAGGAAGGTGGGGCTAGGGTGGTCGACTGGGGCAGTGCACGGCTATAATGGCACCTCGACGACGACGGGGTGGGGATCAGAGGCGATGCTCTGTTTCTACCCGAAACAGAGGAAGGGGATGGAGATGGTCGGGGGGTGTAGATTGTCAAGGCTAGGGTGGTCGATAGGGTGGTGCGGATGAGGATGAGGATGAAGATGATGGAGGTTGCGAGAGGTTAACGAAGAGGATGGAGTATCGACTAGCAATGGGTTTCGAGTTCAAGCGAAATAGGGATGACGATGAGATGGTGGGTGAACTGGTGTCGACGAGGGGCGGGATGGAGATGACGGGGGGTGCAGGTGGCGACGTGGGTGATTGGGGGGTGATCGGAGAGGCGGAGGGTTGACGAGCGGCCGATGGGTTCGGGAAACAGAAGATGAGAGAGAGTCGGGAGGTGAGAGATGAGAGCGGCGGGGTAGGAGAGAGAGAAGGATGAACTAATTAATTATGGTTTATGGGTATTTATAGGGTAGTTAAGATGTTGGCTTTTTGGGTAGTGTGTTAATTGGTTTAGGGTAAGGGTTTAGGCTCCAAAAAGAAAAGAATAAATAGAATCAATGGGATAAATATATAACGGATCAATATAAATCCAAAACACAAAAGAGTAAAATTTGTAGTGAGCCAAAAAAATGCAAGATTAAGCCAAAAGAGTACGAAATGATCAAAAGAGAGTAAATGAGTCCAAAGAGAAACAAGATTAATTATTTAAAAGAAATTCGAATACAATAATCAAGAAAAAGAAAATAAAATACAAAAAAATCCAGAACAGAAAAATAGGGGTTACAATCCTACCCACCTTACAAGAAAAATTTCGTCCTCGAAATTCATATAAGTGGTACATAGGGCGAACTCCGAAAGAAAACAAAACCAAGCAAAACAGCTACTCAAATAAATTAGGGAACTTCTCCCGGATCTCCTCCTCCAACTCCCAAGTTGACTCACCTGGCGAGTGAGGGTTCTAAGAAACTCGAACAAGCTTGATGACTCTATTCTTCAAAACCTTCTCTCGACGGTCTAAGATAGAGATTGGTTGAATCTCACAGGATAAATACGGTCTCACGGACAACTCTGAGCAGTCGAAAACATGACTGTCGACGCTGATGTACTTCCTGAGCTGAGAAACATGAAATACATTATGGACACCCGCTAAAGCCAGTGGCAACGGGAGCCTGTAAGCTACCGTGCCCACGTGCTCCACAACATCGAACGTCCCAATAAAATGGGGACTCAACTTGCCCCCACATCCAAATCGGATACCACCTTTCCAAGACGATACCTTGAGGAACACATGGTTGCCTGCCACAAACTCTAGAGGCCTATGACGACAGTAAGCCCATCTCCTCTACATGTCCTGAGCAGCATGCCAGTGCTTTCGGATCTGAGCCACGACATCAACTGTCTTCGTGATCAACTTAGGCCCCAAAAGCTTTCTCTCGCCGATATCATGCTAATAGACCAGCTATCTACACTTGCGCCAATACAGAGCCTCAAATGGTGCTGCCATGAGGCTCGCTTGATAACTGTTATTATATGAAAACTTGGCTAAGTGCAAATAATCTTCCCATGAACCGCCAAACTGAAGAACGCCGGATCTCAACATGTCTTCTATGGTCTGAATTGTCCTTTCTGACTGCCCATCTATCTTTGGATGAAACGATGTACTGTACCTCAACTTAATACCCAAGCTCTTCTGCATACTTTCCCAGAACTGAGACTTGAATCTCGTATCTCTATCTAATACGATACTGTCAGGAACTCCATGCAATCTGACAACTTCCTGAATATACTTCTCGGTCATACTCTCCATGGACTGACCCACACGGAAAGGAATGAAGTGGGCACACTTCATCAACCGATCCAATATCACCCAGATAGCATTATGACCCTTGGGACTCCTTGGCAAAGCAGTCACAAAATCCATCGTGATATTCTCCCATTTCCACTCTGGGATAGGAAGTGGTTGCAAAAGTCCTGCGATCCTCTGATGCTCTGCCTTCACTTGCTAACAGATCAGACACTGAGAGACATATCTAGCCACAGTTCTCTTCATTCCATTCCACCAGAAATGTTGCTTCAAGTCCCTATACATCTTAGTACCACCTGGATGAATAGAATATAGGGACCGATGTGCTTCCTCAAGTAACTTCTGTCTGACTTCTCCTCTAGGTACATACAACCTAGAGCCAAAACGAAGTGACCCATCATCATGAATGACCAAATCGGTTCTCAAACCGGCTTCCATTTCGTTTTGGAACTGTTGCAACTGCTGGTCGCCCGCTTGGGTCTCCTTGATCTGCTCCACCAAAGAAGACTGCAACTGCAACATCAAGAACTGTTGTGCTGATCTAGAAAGTAACACATCCAACTCCAACCTTCTCATATCCTCCACTATTTCCTTCTTCTTGGTAAGGAACATAACAGCAAGACTTCTACTCAAAGCATCAGGTACCATATTCACTTTGCCCGGGTGATACAACAAACTGATATCAAAATCTGCCATTAGCTCCAACCATATCCTTTGCCTCATGTTCAACTCCTTTTGCATTAACACATACTTGAGGCTCTTGTGATCTATGAATATTTCCACTCTATCCCCAAGCAGATATTGCCTCCACAACTTTAGGGCAAAAATCACAGCTACAAGCTCCAAATCATGTGTGGGATAGTTCCTCTCATGAGACCTCAACTGCATCGATGCATCAGCGACAACCCTACCTCACTGCATTAGCACTGCTCCCAAACCTCTACCCGATGCATCACAATGGATCACAAAACCGTCCAAACTGTCGGGTATAGTCAGTACAGGCACTGACGTCAACCGACACTTCAACTCTGCAAAAGCTTCATCATAAGCCTCATCCCAATCAAACTTCTGCTCCTTCTTCGTTAAACTAGTCAGAGGTCCAGCTATATTTGAGAAATCCTGAATGAACTTCCAATAATACCCTGCCAAACCGAGAAAGCTTCGCACCTCAGATGCTGACTTTGGGATCGACCAATCATTGACCGCAGAGATATTCAACGGATCAACAGAAACACCATCACCAGAAATAATGTGACCCAGAAAAGCAACCCGATCCAGCCAGAACTCACACTTATTGAGCTTCCCATACAGCTGGTTCTCCCTCAAAGTCTGCAGAACAACCTTCAAATGTACAACATGATCTTCCCGGGTCCGAGAGTACACCAAGATGTCATCAATGAAGACCATGCCAAATTGATCCAAAAATGGCAAAAACACTGTTCATCAGACTCATGAACACAGCCGGTGCATTAGTAACTCCAAAAGCCATCACCAAGAACTCATAATGTCCGTACCTCGTTCGGAATGTCATTTTCTGAACATCTTCTGACTTCACCTTAACCTGATGATACCCGAAATGAAGATCCAGCTTCGAGAAAACAGAAGCACCTCCCAGTTGATCAAACAGAAGCATCAGGGATGAATGGTAACATAGTTTGAAATGAAAATTTTAAAAAAACAAGTCAGTGGAAACTTATTGATTTTGTGCATTTTGTAATTTTCTGCTACAGGTACAAGCTTTAATATTGTTAGAATACAATCTTTTTTGCTCCAGTGTGGAGGAATTTTTTATGTCAACAAGCTTCTAATGTGGAGGAATTTACAATATTGGCAATTGATGGTGTGAAGATTTGAATGTAACGAGTAAGTGGAAACTCATTGATTTTGTGCATTTTGTGCTTTTGTGCTACAGGTACAAGTTACAATATTGTCAGAATACAATCTTTTTGTTCTAGTGTGGAGGAATTTTGATGTGAACAAGCTTCAAATGTGGAGGTATTTACAGTATTGAGAGCTGATGATGTGAAGATTTGAATGTAACAAGTCAGTCTATCCATATATGTGATTTTGTGCATTTTGTGCATTTTATGCAGTATGGTGTAAATACATGTCAAATGTTTTGTGAACTTATGAAGGTTATTGGCCACTTTGTGTTTTGTTATTAAGCAACGTATTAATTGTGCAGTGTTTGAGTTGTTTGATGCTCTAATCAAGTAATGAATGTGCAATGTGTTGTAAATGTGCAATGTTTGAGATTGATTAATGTGCAATGTTTGAGTTGTTTGAGATTTGCAAAGTGCAAGCATGTGTAACTGTGTAGTGTTTGAGTTGTTTGATGCTCTAATCAAGTGATGAATGTGCAATATGTTGTAAATGTGCAATGTTTCAGATTGATGAATGTGCAGTGGTGAATGTGCAAATTTGTAACTGTAACTGATTGTGTGAAATATAGACAATAATTAAGTTGAAACGGAACCTGATCAGATGTATATATTGGACATTACCTATAGTTCAGCGATGTTTTTTTAACTAATCTAATAGTTTTGTGATGTTTTTTTAAACAAAGGTAATAGTTTTGTGATGTTTTTTTAAGCAATGGCAAAACAGTTTTATGGTTTTTTGATAATGAACTGAAAAGTTTTGTGTGTTTTTCTGATGTGAACTGCAAAATTCATTAGGATTTTTTTTGGTCAAGATATTGTACTAAAATGTGGTGCACAACCAATACTTGAATCGATAAATTAACAGCAGCAGGCAGTTTTAAAAATCATCACAACTTCATCTATTAGCATTGCTAATACCAAATCTCAACTACACAAACAATCCACACATTCATATCCATCGAGCAAACAAGTTAATGCATGTTTCACAATTCAAAACACTTCAATTACATTATCATCACAATACTATCTTTGAACAATTCAAAACTGCTATTTCAACACATACAATATGAAAACAACAAATACAAACAACGAAACAGTAAACCCCTTCATTGTTCCCTCATTCACCTTCAAATCGACCACCTTCTTGCGCAGTGAGTCGCACTCGACTTCCAACTTTTGTAACCTCTTGCTTGTTTCCTCAGCTAGCAAACTCATCTTAACATTTTCCACCTTCAATTTTGAGTATGCTTTCTCCACCTTGTTATCTCCCACAAGTTCGACCCACCTAAAAAAATGGCAATTATCAGTTTTCCAATTTGGGCATCCCGCAAAGTATCTTCCAGCATTGGTAGATGTACTGGCTATCTTAACGACAATAGGCTCCTTGTGATGACACAAAAGGGTTCCACCTCCATCGCAAATGTTAGTGGACCTCCTCATTGTAGCTTTGGAAGTTGTGGAATCTGCAATAGTTGTATGCAAACATCAAAACATGCAAACATCAAAATTATATGAGAGACTGAAATTGAAAAAAGATTCTACCTGACATGGAGCTTTTGGAATGATTTTTTGCTTCCGATTACAACATAAGATCGAGTATGGAGGATGAAGAGATGGGTTGATTGTAAAACCCTAGCCACACACCACATTAACAATAAAAAAATTGGTCAAAATTGGTCCCCCAAACCACATTTTTATATGATTCCAAACAACAACAGAATATCCAACCCACCAAAACCAAGATAAGGAAATAGAATAATTGAGAACTAACCTTATTCGATCAGTCAGATCCTTAAATATTGCTACTTTCCGTCAGATTTAGGCTTCGGGGATAGATAGTATAGAAATCGCTGAGCTTCGCGCCGATATTTGCTTCACTTCGTTTCGGAATGAATCGATGGTGTAAATTAGGATTTAGGTTTTATTTTTTTGGTAAGCAATTGAAGAAGGAAGAGAAAAAGGGTATTTTTGTCATAAAATTACATTACGTGCAGCGCACGTACAAGAAAACTAACGCCTACTAACTATGTCCGTTCAAACTAAAATTTTGTGCCCTTTTTAAATAAAAAAACTTAGTGTAGTATTTTTAAACAGGCCCAGAGTTTAGTGTAGTTTTTTTGAAATTTTGCCTTATATTGACTGTACTATCTGTAGTATAATTTCATGATATTATATTTTATATGTTGAGAATAGATATGCTAGGGAATCTTTTAGATTTTTCTCAGATTTAATTACGATGTTTTTAAACCTTTTTCATGCTTACAAACAAGATTTTGCATATTCTGGCTAAACATGAATTCTATATTAAACATTGTTTTAGACCGTGTTACTGTGGTTGATGTATCACTTGTATATATGCGCTGGATTCGGCAGAGAGTCTAGTTTCTAAATTTTCTGACAGATCTAGATTTGCAGTTCTATAACAACGAGAATCTCAGATTTGGTGCAATAGTGTCTTGCCGTCCAGAACTTAAAGTTTCGTTGTTTCAACTATTAAAGTTGTTTTTGTCACTCGTTGTGTTCCCTATTTATCTTAGAATTGTCCTTTGTTCGTGCCATGTCTTTAGCCCTGTTTGTGTTCGTTCACATCTGTTTAATAATAATGAAAAATAATCAAGTCGGGGTTTAAGTGAAAGATGTAGTAGTGGATAATATAGAAATGTGTATTCAGAAGAGGACTCGTTTCTCCCAACTGTTTACTGTGGTACCAACTATTTTTTTGTCTGGATGCATAAGGGCATGATCCATGACATGACACCTTTACTATTTGCTATTACTGTTATTGTTACTGTTTGTCTGAATATATGGCCCTATAGGTTCCACTACGAAATCTAAAAATGAAACTGTTTGAATGTAGCAACCATGTGGTAAAATCTGGGACGCATGAAGTGCTACGTAGATAGTAATGAACATTAGATATAAGAATAACTATTTTAATGTCACATCTTGTTACTGCTACTGTTGTCCCTTACTATTACTGTTACTATTATTACTACTGTTTACCTACTGTTTCCTGTTATCTGTAGACTGCCACCTACTTTTGCTTTTCTCCATGTCAGTACTTCCCATTTTTGTTTCATATTTTCCCTTTCCATTTTCCTGCTTGTACTACTTGCAGGCCGGAACTTGCAACTAACGGGCATCATGTCTTCCTGTCCTCCTATTTCCTTGTAATTGTTATATGAGCAGGTTTTGGTGATCATTTGCCTACTAGAGTTGGTGAGCAAAAGTTTTGAGCTGCGCATTGGAAAATTCTTGCTTAATGTTTTGTTTTGAACTATTTCATTCATGTTACTGTACTGAGACTTGTATTGGGCTTGTAGTCCTGGAGTATTGTTTTGATTCAGATCTTGTATTTGTTTGGGATATCTATTATTGTTGCAAATAAATACTGTTGATTTATAATTGTTCATGCATGTGTGGTTGAGTATATTGCCATATTTATTATTGGGCTGAGTTAAGTAGATCCGTACAGCTTATGGATGGTGAAAACCATTCGCTGGGCTTAGTTGCGTACCGTATTCCATATTCATTTTGGGAAGCGGGGCATGACATGAACACTAGGTAACTGAAAGTTATAGTACCTTTTATAAGGCAAGCCAGTAGTGGGTCATTGTTAGGATCTATTTTTTGCATGCGTGTACGTGTAGTCGCGTGCGTAGCTGAGCGGACCATGTATGGGTTTATAAACTTTGGATACCATTTTGTGCAGTCTAATTGAAAGTTTTTCTAGCTAGCAAAAAAAAATTATGAAAGCATTTCTTTCCTATGCAGCTTGCGTGGGTTTATGTGACATTTTGATTTCATTGTGTGCAATCTAGATTATTATATCACTACAAGGAATTTGACATATACCAACAGACACCTGTAGTGACGGGTCACTAAAACCGTGGGTATAGGCATCATATACCTACAGACGTGTAGTAAACTGTGGGTATAGGTATCCTATAGCTTTAGAGCTTTTAATCCGTAACTATAAGTTTTACTGACGGGGTAAAACACTGTGGGTATAGTCTGCCCCACTAAAAAAATTTAAGTTATGTATCCGATCCCCAATTAAACCTCCCAAATTATTTCATCTGCCCCCCAACTTTTTCATTTTCCCCCCAAATCCCAAATTCCCCAATTTATACACTCTCTCACTCACACCCATCTCTCTCTCTCTCTCTCTCTCTCTCTCTCTCTCTCTCTCTCTCACCCGAAACCCTGACTCACCATGTCGCTGTCGTCATTCTGCCATGTCGCCGTCGTCGTCCCTCTCCCACCCTCACCGTTGCTCCTCCATCGCCACCACTACCGCCGTCATCCTTTCCACTGTCACCGTCTTCCTCCGCCACCACCCACCGCCGTCGCCCACCTCTTCCTCCGCCGCCGTCTTTCGTTATCCACCGTCACCCACCGCTTCCACCATCACCTGCGGTCATCTATTTTGATTAATTTTGTAAACCCTAGGTATTTTCCTTAGTTTTAGTCCCTCTTGATCTATTTAATAGTAGCTCCTCTCCCGTTATTTGAAGTTAATATTTACTTTGTACATCCCTAGGATTTATTCTACCTTCATTAGTGATATTGCCCGCATTGTTCATCTTAATATTGATCCAAATCTAATTTTCAGGTATCTCTAGTATTCAATTCTTTATGTTATCTCTTCTACATGCAGTTCCTTCTATTCTGGATATTTAAGGGTGATTGTTCATGTAGTACCCTGTATTTTTAAATATTATTTATAAATGAATTAAAATAATTTTTGGTAATTTAATAAATATTTTTCTGAAAATTTATCTTTTTACACGTGCAAAATACGTGCATATTTTCCTGGGAAGCTCAAAGTCAAAAATTATTTTGTGGAAAATCATTATTTATTATTAGATATTATTTGTGAATTTTCTAGATTTTTCTGATAATTACTGGACTTATTTGCAAATATTTTAAAAAGAAGGACTTTTGTGCAAAATTACTAATTGGGGGTGAAAACTCCAGATTTTCAAATTTTTGGACTGGGTATAATGCCTAGTCAACTCAGGATTAAAAAGTTTACTTTTTTTTTAATGAATTTGGTTTATTTTACAAGTTTTGATTTGCAAAATTGCTATTTATAGGGATGAAAATGCAAACTTACTTTTCTGGGTTTTCCCTACAATGTCGGCTGATGCTAGTGGGGGCCTTTTTGATTTTTGGACTGGATTAAACTGGTTTTAACTAATTTCCTAGTATGGAGATCTATTTATGTAAAGATATATTTTAAAAGAAGTATTTTGCAAATATGTTCAAAACCCTAATTCTCTTGATTTCCGGCCTATTTAAAAAGGTGGAGTGCAGCCGTCTTTTACTGCACAATAAAAAGGTTTTATTATTATTATTATTTCTTGGAGATTTAAAGAGGAGATCTTGGATTTCTTGCGAAGAAGGGATTTTTCCTATTGCTTTATCATATTTGTTTGATCTCTTCAACAAGGTGAGTGACATGTTTTGTTTTATTTTATTTTATGTATGTTTTATGTGATGATCTATCTATTAGAAAGCATGTTATGAGTTTGTATGATGATATATGAAGTTTTGATGAGTATATGAATTAAAGGTGAATCCTTTCAAGAAACTATGTTATTGATAATTAAAACCCTAATTTGTTGACTTGAGATTGTTGAAGAACTGATTAGATATCATGAGTAGGTTGTTTTCCCCTCACATACTTGCTGTTTTAACTTATCATGATGTGTTGTATGATGTATTGCATAAAAGTGGATAAGAAGATTTTCTTTACTTGTGTATAAATGCATAAACTCTATTTGGGGGCTTTTTGTTGAGTAGAAACTTGATTAGTGGTTGTTATGATGCTTGTATGCATGGATAATTAATATGGATGATTGTGGATGAATTTAATGGCTATTGGATCTAAGAATTAAGTCTAGGAGTTTTGAGAAAGGGGGTTTAGATTTGGATCTATGCATTATGATCAATTTGGGGATTTCGTGATTTTGTGAAGTTTGAGAAGTTTTCAATTGGATTTGATTGGTTTTATTACTGAGATTAAATCTAAATATCTCACTATTTTAATTGATGAGTTTTCAAGTTTTCTTGGCGCACAAACATTTGTACATATATATCTTATTTCGTTGTTTTTGAAGAAATTGGATTTTTGTGTGTTTTGTAGATTTTTGATTGAATCTTAATTATTTCGGCATTGATATGGTTTGGAACATAATACGAAGTTATTTGATGTATGATTGATTCTTAAAAACTCTAGTTTTGATATATGCACACATTCATGTTTTATTTTGAAGAAATTCATCAAAAAACTATTTTATCAATTCAAAGTGGTTTTGATTGGTTTTTATGGACTCTTATATACTCTACAAGTCATATTTGAACATATCAGAATTGTACCGTTTATAGATTTGGTTTTTATAAAGTAAAACTCCGTATCGGTTGCAATGTGCACAACTAAAACTACAGTCTGGAGGACTAACAGTCGATCGACCAATGTCGACAGTCGACTGTCGGGGTCTTGGCTGAAGTATTTTTTGAGTCTCAAAATTTCCTACGGGACAGTCGACTGGCTTCCTTAAACAGTCGACCATCTCCGCTCTGACTTAATGTTTTCTTTAAGTGTTGGATTTTCCTGCGGGACAGTCGACTGTCCAGATTATACAGTCGACTGTCACTGCTCAGATTTGTGTTTTCTTGATGTATTGGATTTTCATGCGGGACAGTCGACTGACTACTTTACACAGTCGACTGGTCTGCTCTGATTTATGTTTTCTTAAAGTTTTGAATTTTACGTAGAACAGTCGACTGACCCATTTTTACAGTCGACTGTCTCTGCTCTGTTTTGATGTTTACTCGAAGTCTTGAATTTTTCACTCTGGACAGTCGACCGACTCCGGTTTACAGTTGACTGTTACTGATGTTTCTTGAGTTATCCTGATGTTCTTTAAATAATTGATTCTTTAAAAGTTTTTGGATCTATAACTTACTATTCTAAATATTATCCTTTCTACGGAACATATGTTTTCAAGATATTTTATTGTTGGGTTTGGATTCTGAAATTTTATAAAAGATTTGGGTTTTGTTGATTGGAGAAGTTTCTTCATATGATTGTTTTGACAATGGATTTGTGAGTTTTGGTCTTGATGATATATATAGGAGTTGAGTGGGAGTTCTGTGAACCGGCAGTTGAGATTTGTTGATTTAGACCAGTTGGGTCTTGGGGTTGTTGTTGAGTATTTAAGTCCGGCAGGATACACTAACTCTAGAGATGGAGATTTTGTGTTCTAATAATAATAACCAACTTAAGGACAGACACTAGTGGAGGTATGATGGAACTTGGGAAACGTAAGTATAGGCTAATGGTTTTGTTAGTCCAACGGATGCATTCCAGGACTGTTTGTTGTTATGTCTCGAGAGGACATTTGTATGTTCGCGTGTCGAGGGTCTGCAGGCCTATTCACGGAGCATATAGGGTGCATTTGCGTGTCGAGGGTCGGCAGGCCTATTCACGGAATGTACCTGGTGTATCTGCACGTCGAGGGCCTTGCAAGTCTATTCATGGGGTATACGGTTGGGAGGTGATTCTCCGGTTTTTGAGCTATCTTACATGATGCTTGTGCGTTGAGGGCTGTGGTGCCTATTCGCGGAGTATTATGGATCTTGTTTTCCATCACCGTAGTAGGATTAGTTGCATGACGAGGGATTTAACCCTATAAAGTGGAGATCGTTAAGGGCTTGCACCGGACCTATGTACTATGGAATTCATAAAATCCGACAAGTATGCATTAGAGAGTCAGCATATAGAGATTGTGTTTTCTTGACTTGGTTTTATGCTTGTGTTTTTTCTGTTTTTCCTACACTTGACACTTAGTCTAGATCCACTTGCTGTTTTCATGTATTAATATTTACTTTCTTATTTTTCTTGATATTTTCTTGCTTTACTTATTGTTATTTCTCATTTTATTTATTCTTGCTGTTAATATATGTTGTTGATGACTCTATGCTCTATGTTTTATTTATGTTGTTGTTTTGTTTTTATGTCACTCACACCGTTATGGCTGACCTCTGTAGTTTTGGGGGTTAGGGTTATCTCTAGCCTCATGTTTTACAGGTAGGTGCTTATAGCTTGGGATTTGGATGTTTGTGCTAAATTGATGTTATGGCTTTGTAAATTGTAAAAGAAAGTGTTGTAAAGAAAGATTGTAATTCAAGGTGTTTTGTATTCCGCTGTGTTTTTGTAAATAAGTGTTGTAATGAAAGTTGAATATATATATATATATATATATATATATATATATATATATATATATATATATATTATCTGTGGTTTTGGCTATGTTTACTATTGCAATCGAAGTGATGCTGGGAATTGTGCCACGTATTTCTAAGATATCATATTGAAAATTCGGGGCGCTACTGTTCATGGGGATTCAGTGTGATCTTATTGGTTAATTATGGATAAATTTATTATTTTCATGGATTTCCATGTCTACATTTTAATCGAATCCATTTTATTGGAGAAATATGTAATTCATTTTTATACCTTGTTACCTTAAATTTCAAATTTCGTAAATGACTATAAAATTTTGTCTATTCAGAACCATTTGGCTTTTTTTTAATGCGTAGTTAACTTTTTTATTGTTCCTTTATTACTGCTTTTTTAGACCAGTTCACCATGAAGTCATGAACAACCTAGTCAGTGAACTAACATTCAAAGTTCTTTAGTTGGAACTAACTAGGTTCAAAGTTGAACTCTATACATGTTTGAAACACATTTTGTTATTTGTTGAAAAATTATTCCTAACTGCTCTTTCCTGCTTTTATTGTACTGATGATGGATTGAAGCTTTGATCTGATATCTTGTTATAAAGTTAGGATACTTATAGGCAACTCACCTAAAAAAAGGTCTCAAAACGGACCATAGAATGGATAAGCAGAAGAACATAAATACCTATATGTTCCTCCCCTCCGCTTACCTACGGTTTCTAAATAGGGCCAATATGTTCTCCTTCCTTCTTTTTTATTTGCATAATGGCATTTTATCTTGTATCGATTTGTTCTTCGTTAAACCTGCATGTTTATCAAGCAAGGAAAGGGAATGTTGTAGCCCCATCAACTGTTAGCGTAGTATAAAGATATCATTCCTAAAGCAGACCACGAGAGTCTCAAGAATGGAGTCTTTGAGGACGTTTTGAAAGCTCCACAGGTGTGATATGGATATAGTTTCTACCTAATGATTTTCATTTTAAATACATTTTTGCCTTAAATATTAATTGATATAGTGACTTGAAAATGTTTTTGTCCTAGGTGATGACTCATGTGTTTTGGTTGCATTGAAACTAGGCTATTTTGCAAGTAGCAACCAGTTGCAAATGTTATTCCTGATTTAAAATTCCTCTTCTATTCCTGATTTTCTTAGTTTGATTGTAGAAGTTCAATTTTATTATATAGGAGGCAATAGTTTTACCACCATATGTTGCTCTTGCCATTCACCCTAGGCCTGGAGTCTGGGAATTCTTTTGTGTGAATGTGAGCGAACTGGTTGAGGAGTTGAGTGTGCCTGAATATTTGCAGTTCAAGGAGGAGCTCGCAGATGGAGCGTGGGTGTCATAACGTTAAATAAGTGTTATATACTTCTATTTTGAATAAAAATTGAGCCTAACCAACTAATTAGTCTATGTACCTTTTCCTTGTTTTAGATCACAAGAAACCTTTAAACTTGAGTTGGATTTTGAGCCGTTCAATGCTTCTTTCCCTTGCCCATCACTTTCCAAATCAATCGGAAATGGTGTGCACACTATGCAGTTCCTTAATCACCACATTTCCTCGATGTTATTCCTGGACCCAAAAAAAGCATGCACCCATTGCTTAACTTTCTACAGGTGCATAGCTACAGATTGACGGTAAAATTAATTTGTTAATCAATTTTATGACATTTATTTTCTGATGAGCTTATTAGATTGCTCCGTTGCATGTTCTATACTAATGAAACTGAATGCATGCATACTATGATGCTGAATGATAGAATTCAGAGCCTTAATGCTCACAGATCTGCACTCAAGAAGGCAGAGAAACATATCATGAGCCTCCCATTAGAGACTGCATATTTCGAATTCCACCACCAATAAGTCACTTTTCTACTTATGGTTAATACCTCAAATTTGGACAAGCTAAAGATTAAATTCTATTTAAAACTATTTAATATTAGATTCCAAGAGCTTGGTCTAGAAAGGGGATGGGGAGATACAGCTGAATGTGTGTACGAGACAACCCACTTACTCCTTAATCTCCTTTTGGCACCAGATCTGAACACCCTTGAGAATTTTCTTGGTAGGATCCCTATGTTGTTTATCATTGTCATCCTCTCTCCACATGGCTACTTTTCTCGAGCCAATGTCTTGGGCTATCCCGACACTGGTGGTCAAGTAAGATAACTGAAACCATACCATTCTATCTTTATATTTACACATCTACTCTTCGTCGACTTGCTGATGATTCATTTCACCTTTAGGTTGTTTATATCCTGGATCAAGTTCGTGTCCTGGAGAGCGAGATTCTCCTTAGAATCAAGCAACAAGGACTTCACATCACTCCTCCCATCCTTATTGTAAGTAATCATTTGACGCGCAATGCATGACTGTTTTCTACTAGTAAACATTTCTTAGAATGAGTCAAGGCGAATCTAAAGGATAAAAACACATGGCGTGCACATATTAAAAGATTTGGATAAAAGTTTATGATGTTTGATATAAATATAATTGAAGAGCAATAATATGTTTAATATAAAAACACATGGCGTGCCACCATTTACTCTTTATCAACATGCAATGGTTGAACACTAAAGATTGAAATTGTCACCTCTCCAACCAAAATTGCATGACAAGCGCATATTTTTTTTTTGTTTATAAGTATGATGCGATATATAGTTTAAAATTTAAAATTAGCAACACTTAAAAATTCAAACTAGTCTATAAATGAATGCTTTACATAATAGTAGAATTATATATATAGTTTTTGGAACCTTGTAGTTACAGTCAAGTAGATGCTTCACATGCCCTACTTTTTCGATTGACCTGAACACAAAATTTTTCTTGTTGGCAGGATTGAAGTTATAAATTTTATTTCACTTGAATATGAAATGTGAATGTTGGTTGTGTTCTTTTGTTTTGTATTTGTTGGAACATTGCTCTTCACTCTGTTGTTAAAGTTCTTTCCAATGTCGGCCTAGCTTACTGCATATAACTTTCTGGACATGATAGTTGTATCGTTCAATATTGGAGTTGCTAAATCTTTTCAACATTTGTATGTAGGTTTGCACAGGAGCTATACTTGGTTGCCTCGTGTCCTATTGAATGAAAAGATCTTCTATATAAAATGGAAATTACGCTAAAGTTCTAAAGTTGCCTGAAGCTTAATTCTGATGGCAACACGAGTTCCCAATCATTATTGTAACTAGCTTTTTGCTCTGTGCTAAGGAGCTATATTTCTGGTGTTAAACAAAGTGAATTTTATTTTGTAATTTGACATGCTTGTAATACTTCATTAATTTTTAATATGATTGAAGTTTAATTTTATTTAATTTTGTTTCATAAACACATTTATTTATTTTATTGTGTATTTAGTTTATAATTGGATTAATATTATAAAAGAAAATATTAAATTATCATAAGTGTAATTAATAAGAAAAAATTGTGTATAGAGCGATGGGTATATATTCAAATATTTGGATGCGAAAACTATCACTAAAACCTATAGTAATTGATTTTCAACCGTGGGTATAGGAAAGCAAGAGGTGTTGTCAAAACCTATACCAACGAATACGAAACCGTGGGTATAACACTGAGGTTTTGTCCAACGGGTGAAAAAACCATCGCTATAGGCTATAGTGACGGCATTCTGCTGTGGGTATAGCGAATCATTGACTACGGAAAAATATGTCCGTCGGTATAGATTTTACGGGCTATACCTACGGTTTTTCGCCTTTTACCCACGGATTTTTACTGTCACTATATGTCAAATTCCTTGTAGTGTATGTATTGTAAGAATCTTAAGGATTTTCACTAACTCAAAAGTGATAAGCAATAAGAAGTTTCAAAAACAAAGTATACATGTCAATAGTCAAAAGAATAATGTTGCTACTCATTTTGGTGTAGAAGCAAACACATAGTGAGTTTATATTTTGAAGGATACCACCAAAAATCTAACATTTGATTGTCGCCGCAAAAAGTGGTTGGATCTATCGAGATTGAATCTGGATCGTTGAAAGAGCACATTGAATTGAATCCGACGGTTGCTGACGCGACCTATGAACCTGCAAAAATCCTGAAACACCAGGGATGGCCCCGACGACAGACCCTCCGACGCTCAAGTCAAAACCAGAGAGAAAAAGACAATTTGAGAGAGGAATTGCTGATTACCTTCTGACTAAGCAGGGGGGAGGGTATTTATAGGTTTGAGAAAAAGTTAGAATAATGACATGAGGTTGTTATCTCATGTCTGATTCTCCCCCTCTCAAGAGATAGAATTGGTTATTCTCCTGTTTGGGGGATAAGAGATTTGACTTACAGCCCTCATGGGCTGGGTGTCTCTCCTAGTGAGCCCAGTCGCTTTTAATGGGCTTGAAAGTAGTCCATGTCTTGTTATTGAGCCTGAAAAAAGCCTGGATATGTTAAAGAGGCTCATTATGGTTAATCTATATGTAGAAGCTTTAAAACTGTGTTGCAATAGCATGGCCCGAAATTTCCTGTGATTTTTACCACTATCATAAGCTCCCAAATCCCGAAAGACAATTTTCTTGCCTTTCAAAAAGTAGTTCGCCTAATTTCAGAGTTATAAAGTACAATCTCAGCTTTCAGAGATGACTAGAGATACCCGAAACTGATTAGAATCTTTTGGAGGCGGGGAATATTTTCTTGGAATTTTCCATTTTTTTATAGAATTTTCCATAAATTTTTTTCAGATTTTTAATAATTTTCCCCAATTAATAATTGCTTTTTCAATTTTTTTGATTAATATTCCAATTTTAAATTATTTTTCAAAAAATTTTATTAATTTTCCTTATTCAATATTTTTTTGGAATTTTAATTAAATTTTCAAATTTAAAATGAATTTTGGGTGTTTTTTATTATTTTATCTAACCTGACACGAGATTTGGGGCGATCGCAAGCGTTGATCACGCCTAGCTCGCCTGCTGATGAAATTTGGTGGCTGTAATGATCGAGTGACGTGGCCTCATCTAGAGTGTCGATCAAGGCTTAGCTCGCCGCTGAGCGAGATCGAGCGGCATAAAAGCGAGCAGAAGGGAAAGAGCGATGTGGCATCATCTGGCGCGTCGATCAGGAGAGGGTGAACGCTTCTGAGCGATCCAATGACTATATTCGACTGTGAGAACCCCTTATCTCGCCCGACCGTTTGGGCGAGCTACTGTTCATCTTCCTCATTCAATTTTTTTGTTTTGGGTGACCAAGACCTCCAGTGACCTTCACGGCTTCGTCAATCAATCCTCCTTGGTCGAGCAAGGTGTTTCGGCGACCTCCTCTCCATCGAACAATGCTTCAGGTGAGCACCGCTTTGAACGAACAAGCTCGGCAAGCTCATTTTAGGCGAGCTATGGTCTGAGCAAGCTCGTTTTGGGTGGGCTACATTCTCAGTGAGCTCCATTTTGGGCAAGTTACATTCTCAGCAACCTCATTTTAGGCGAGCTTGCTCCTTCTTTGTCTAGCTGAGGTGCAGGCGACCTCGTTTTGGGAAAGCTAGCATACAGGCGACCAAGCTTCAGCGAGCAACAGTTCGCGACCAAGAATTTGGTCGAGTAGGACTTCGGCGACCAACTCTTCGAGTCCTCATCGATTTTGGGTCTGTTCGAAGTTGGAGTTTGCCCATGCTGATCTCGGGTTGGAGCTTGATATCGGGTTTTGGCAAAGTTGCTGCTTGACAAAGCTAGAGCTTTAGGATATGTGCTTGGTTCGAGCCCTTCTTCTAGCTCCACTTTGGGTTAGAGCTTGATCGGGTTGCATTTGTAAGAAGTTTAGGGTTTGAGTTCAGGTCTTTGGAGCTTCGATTATGAGCTTCAGGGTAGGCTAACTTTAGGAACTTTGTTGAATTTGCTTTGAAGCTTGTCGTTGCGTTGTGAAGCTTGAAGTTGAGTTGGGGTTAGACCTGATTGGAGATGAAGTTTTGTGTGGAGCTTCGATCATCTCCTACCTTCAAGTTTCTGTTGGGTTTTTTTAGTAGCTCTTGTTGAAATATTTTTCCCATTGTCGAGTTTAGAAGTAAGGTTTATGGTGAAGCTTAGGAGCTTCGGGATTTTTTGAAGCTTGAGTCATGTGGACCAAGGAGGTAGGGCTTAGACCCACTTGGAGCATCGACATTGGATATGGGTTTTTGTTGTCCCCGTGGTTCTTCATAGCATTATTGGGTGTAAAAGCTTGTTATCGGTTCGGTTTAGTCATCTTCGAGGCATTGTTGTCGGATATGTGGACCAAGGAGCTAGGGATCTTTGAAGTTTTGATTTCTTGCTTCAAGGCAGCACTTTATTCTCAGTGTATGCATGGAGTTATACATATATATAGATACACACACACACACACACACACACACACACACACATGAAGTGCGTTCTATAAACCTTGGTTTATACATCGACGAGTAAGATCTTCTTGGGTGAACATATCAAATTTTTTTTCAATCAAAACGTCTCATCGTTTATTTTGCTGAGCTGCTCTTTCACCAACCAAGCATTGTGTTGTTCGGTTGTTTTGTCAATCAAGCATTTCATTGTTGGACGAGTGTTTCGTTAGTCTAGGAGTTGAGTGCTTTAACTGTTGGATCTTGTGTATGTAGCTGACTCAGAAGAGTTGTTGCGGGAATAAACTTTGGAAGGCAGTCTGAATGCAGACTTGCTATTTGATCCCAAAAAGTTTGTTGAGACAGCTATGAGACAGAGCTGAATATTTGAACTTGTTGTTTGCGCCCTACAAGTTTAGAGAGGCAACTCTGGGACGATGCTGAACGTAGAACTTGCTGTTTGTGCCCAATAAGTTTTATAGATGCAATTCTAAGACAGAGTTGAACGTAGAGCTTGCCATTTGTGCCGAACAAGTTTGAAGAGGCAACTCTAAGAAGGAGTTGAATGTGGAACTTTGTGTTTGCACCCAACAAGTTTTGTAGATGTAACTCTAAGATGAGGTTGAACGTAGAGCTTGCTTTTGCGCCCAGCAAGTTTGGAGAGTCAACGCTTAGACGAAGTTGGACATTGAATCTTGCTGTCTATGTCCAGCAAGTTTGTAGGGAAAACTTTTAGATGTAATTGAACGTTGAACTTGTTGTTTTCATTCAGCAAGTTTTGAATAGGTAACTCTGAAACGGAGTTGAATGTTGAATTTGCCGTTTACGCCCATCAAGTTTTATAGAGATAACTCTGAGATGGACTAGGTCGTAGAGTTTACCGTTTGATCCCGGTAGGTTCAGGGAGACAACTCTAGGACGAAGTTGAACATTTGAACTTGCTATTTGTGCCCAAAAAAGTTTTGTAGATGCAACTCTTAGTGTCACGCCCCGCTTCCCAAAAAGAATATGGAATACGGATACGTGACTAAGCCCAGCGAATGATTTTCTTCATCCATAAGCTGTCAGGATCTTTACAACATTTCACAAGAATAATCAGAGTCGGAAGCAAGAAAAGTCAACCAAGCATGCATATATGAATCAAAATACCAACAGAATTACTTGAAATAAAATATATTAATCTCAAATAGACCAGATCTGAACAAGTCAATAATCCTGGGTCACATGGCCCAATACAAATAATCCAAGTAACCAAGTACAATTATTCAAATAAGCAACAGGAAATAATAATAGCAAAACTCCAGCAACTAGTATCTCATATCACCAACTCCATCTGGCAGTTGATCTCCAAAATCTGCAATTTAATAAATTGCAGGAAGAGGAAAAAGAAAACAAACTCCCATCAATGCAAGTTACGGGCCGTTTGTAGTGCAGGCACAAGTACATGGGAAAGAATAAACTGCATAGCATGGAATAGACATGATAACAAAAAAGGATAACAAACATGAATCAGGAAACAAAATCAAGTAACAAGATATACTAACAGGGTACAGGTAACATGTATCAAGTGTCAAGCAAGCAGTTAAACAGGTATACATGTAACATGTAACAGGCAAGCATGTAACAGGTATCATGTAATAGGTATTATGTCATGTCAAGTCGAGTCTTGAGTTTATTACTATCTAGGTAGCACTTCATGCGCCCCAAGTTTTTATCACATGGTTGCTATATTCAAACAAATTATGTTTAGATTTCATAGGGAATTCTATAGGTCATGTACTCGGGTAATCACAGGATCACAGAACTTGGTCGGTAAACTTGATCGGTAACTTGGTCGGTAAACTTGATCAGAAACAGAAATTAACTTGGTCGGTAAACTTGATCGGTAAACTTGGTCGGTAAACTTGATCGGTAACTTGGTCAGTAAACATGTCATACGGGAAACACGAGTCCCCTTCCGAGTACAGGCTCCTATATTGTCCACTACTAGATCTTTTCCTTAAACCTCGACTTGGTTATTTGTTATTATTATCAAACAGACATATACGTGTACAAAATAGGACAAGAATAACAAAGCATAAACAAGTATCAGGTTCAGGTCGGAAGACAAATATGTACAGGTGAAAGACAACTCATAAAAGATTAGGACAACGAAAATTCTAGTTCAGGACAGCAAGACAGTACTGCACCAAATCTGGAATTCCCATTGCTACAAACATGCAAACCTAGATCTATCGGAGAATCTGGAAAATAGACTCCTGGCCGAATTCGGCAAATATATATAAGTCATATGGTATTTCACAAAAACAAGTCTCAAAACTGATTTGAATCCAGAAAACACGTTCAGCTAGAAATCAGAAGTTTGTATCCAGAGTCAGAAAAACAGCATGAAAACTCATTAATTAAATCCACGAAAAATCTTGGGTATTCCCCTATATGTGCAGCATCAGAATATAAAGTTTCATAATTTTTCAATATAAATAGTTTAGTCAACAAAAATCAGAAAACATCAAGATGCAGTAGTTTTGTAAATCTGGAATTATAAACATTGCAGTACAAAAATAGCAATATCTCACAAACTATAAATTGAAATCCAAATCCGACAAAAGTGTGATAAAATAGACACATTAGGCTAACTTTCATATTCACAAATATTTTAAAAACAGCAAGTAGAATTAGGACGAAATCAGGTTCTTTACTGAACAGTAAGAAAAATCTGCTAGTATAGTAATTGTTTAGAAACATAGAACGGTTGGTAAAACTTATCAAATAAATCCACAAAAATTCAGGGTTAATCCCAATCAAGTCTAGTCTTACTGTGCAAAATATTGGATCAAAATAATACTTTTAACATCATGATAAATATAGTTTACTCCACAAAATTCATGTAAACGAAATCTGGAAACTTTTCTATATCACTGTAGTAAAATAGGCATGAATCACAACTCGTAAATCGAAACTGAGATCCGTCAAAAGGGTTAAAAAATAGAAAGAATTCTCTACAGTTCATGTTCACAAAATATTTTCATATACTGAACTTAATAGGGTCTAAAATACTGAATGAAAACGGGGTAACAAAAAAATACAGAATTGTTTTTCGAACATAAAATCATCTAGTTCATGCAAAACTCATCCAAATCAATCCAAACATAAAATATAGTGTACTAGATGTCCAAACAATATGGTATAGTGTATTTTACAAGTCCACAACAACTCTACTACGAATAACACGAACGAGCACATGATATTATATGAACAACACGCATATATAACCAGAAGTGGTCAACCCTAGGTTATTTCATGTCATGTATGTCGTGAGGCAACTATGGTCGAATCAACACAATAGAAACAATATATAACAGAGGATTCACACACGAATTGTCTCTAGAACCTAACTACACTACCTGCGGTATTTAGTACTTGTATTACACAAAGAAAAGAATACAAGTTACTTGCCTGAGAGACGACGAAACCGACGAAGCAAAAGCAAGAATAACGGGAACGGATTCCTGGGCACAAACACAAACACGAACAAAGCGAACACGAAAAAGATCACAAACATAATCGAACGGCTGAGATCGAAGATCAAGATCAAGATGATTGGATCAGATCGAACGGCCAGAACAAGACTGATGAAGATCATGAGATCCAATAGCTAGATCCAATATTTCAATAGGTGATGATCAAGATCAACAAGATCGGATGGCTAGGATATGATCGGATGATGAAGATGATGATGATTAAGAAGATCCGACGGTCGAGATCAAGGGATCAAGATCACAGGGTGATCGACGGCTAGGAATCAATCAATCAAGATCGAGATCAAGAGATCATGATCACAATCAAACGGACGGCCCTACATCCAACATGATCAAACCCATGATCAACTGCCTATGCCACTGGATGGCAAGACGACGGCGAGACGGCATGGCGGGGACCGAAGGCACGATTGGGGAGGCACTGCAGGCTGTGGGTCATCGCTGGGGCGCTGCGACACCGGGGCTGGCAACTGGGGCTACTGCCTGCGATGCATCGGGGAAGGACAACACACAGGGAGGTCGGGGTTGTGCTACCGTTGACGTCGAGGGTGGAAGTCGAGGTGGTGTCGCACAGGGACGGGGTCTGGCATTGCCTGCGGTGGCGCGGCACTTGGGAGGAGGCGGAGGTGCAGGCCAGAGAAGGAGGGGATCGGGAGAGATGAGCGGGAGATTGGTTTTGGAAGGGTGAGTCGAGGAAGACGAAAGGAATATGGGGGGGGCGGCTGTAGGTTAATAATAGGGTAATAAGGGTTAATATATATAAGGTATATAATAGGGATAGGGTGTAAACGGGTTTCGGGTTGGGGGATGTGGTAACAGGTAGGGTATAGGGGCTTATTGGGTTTTGGGTAGAGTATTAGGCAAATGGGTTTGGGTATAATTAATGGGTATTTGGGTTTTAAAACAGGGTATTAGGGGTTATAGGGTTGTAAATGGGTAATGGGTATTGGAGGGTTATTGGATATGGGTTGGGTTATTGGGTTTAATAGAATCCAATAGGATAATTAAAATAACCAATAAAATATACAATTAGGATTTAGATTAAAAGTAAGTAATTAAATCAATTATAACAAATAGTAATACAATAGTACAATGAATCAAATAGCATACAATGAGTTAATACTCAAATACTAGCAAATACAATAGGATTTTATAGAAATACTAACAATAATAATAAAAACAATAACAATAACAATAATAATAATAATAGTATTAAAATAATAGTAATAATAATAATAATAGAAATCAAAGTAATAATAACAATAATAAGATTTGTATATAGAAAAAAATCATAGAAAATAGTTACAAATAAAATTGTTGATCAAAAATAGATTTCATTAGAAGATCCAACAATATATTTTAACAAAAAAAATTTGAAAGCGAAAAAAAATAATTTACAAAAATTTTAAATACAAAAATACACAGAAAATACGTATTTACGAAAACAGGGGTTACACTTAGACAAAGTTGAATGTTGAACTTGTCGTTCCGCCCAGCAAGTTTGGTAGATACAACCTATGAGATGGAGTTGAACGTTGATCTTGATGTTTGTGCCCAGCAAGTTTGAAATAAATGTCATGATACAATATAAACTAGTAATGTCAATACTCAACTGGACTCTAGGGCATACATCAACAAAAGCGTGGAACTCATTGTTTGGAGTCAACAAGTTGTTCATGGAGCTCGTGCGAAGAGCAGGGCATTGAACTCGTTGTATGGAGTTAACGAGTTGTTGGAGGAACTTGTTCTGAGTATTTTTTATATTGAAGTGAAGTTCTTTGTGTTTGTTCAGCATTTGAAGTGATTCCATTTTTCTCTTTACTAAAAAGTAGTTGTGTACACTGAATGAGGTTTATGGGGTGCCGAGTTTGCTCTTGTTCACATTAACGGAGTTGGGACCTGTCCGTTTGCATGGTGCGTTATGCGGGACGGAGTTGAAGCTTGCTCAGGTAAGGATGGTAGAAATACTTGGAGCTTGCCCGCCTAATCGTAGTAGTTTCTCTTGGGGAGAGTTGGACTCCAGACTTGTCGTTTTATACTTAGCTGGTTGTTGGAGCAACTCTAGGAGGGAGTTGGACTCCGAACTTGTTGTATGGTTCTTTCGCTAGTTGTAGGAGCAACTCTGCGGAAGATTTGTTTTCCAAACTTGCTATATGGGTCCTCCAACGAATTGTGAGAGTCACATCGAGTGGCAAGTTGAACTCTGAAACTTGCTTTTTTTCAAGTTTATTGGAGTAACTGCAATCCACAATATTAGACCTCTAATATGTCTTTAAGGAAATTTAACAAGTTTCAGGAACATGTCGAATAGCGAGTTGAGCTCTGAATGTGCTTGATCGCAGGTTGCTAAAGCAACTCCGAGCCATGGGTATGGATTCCATACTTGTTGTTTAGGAGTTTAATAGGTTGCAGGAGCAGATCAAATTGCGAGTTGAGCTCTGAACGTGCTTAATTGCAGGTTTCTAAAGCAACTCCGAGCCATGGGTATGGACTCCCAACTTGTCTTTGAAGATTTTAACGAGTTACTGGAGCAGATCGAATGGTGAGTTGAGCTCTTAACTTGCTTCGTTGCAAATTGCTAGAGCAACTTCGAGCCACGGATATGGACTCCAAACTCGTCTTATAAGGAGCTTCTAATTAGTTGTTGGTATCCTTTTTAGGAGTGAGCTTGACATTTATCTCATTGTTTGCATCTGTAGAGTTGTACAATAATTCTGCAAAAAAATTATACTAAATTTTATTTCATAAAAGAAAATAACCTAAGTGGTTGCTCTAGTGGCTGGCCTTTATTACATGCAGTGGTCGGTAATGAAAGCAGTCTTTATTGAACATTAAAACTAAACGGTTGCTCTAGTGGCTGGCCTTTATTACAAAATATTGAAACTACATGGAGGAGGTGGGCGTTAAATGCCCTTATTGAAGTTCATGAGGCGATCCTCATTCCAAGGTCTTATTGATACCTCCTTGCCCCCGGGTCTTCAAGTTGATGAGCTGCTACGCGAACAACTTGGTAGACCTTGTCTGGACTTGGCTGTTTTGGAGTGAACCGCCCCTTGTTTTGCAAAGAAAATAGGAGATCTTCAGGTTTCTCGATATGTTTAGGCATAACTTTTTCTTTCTGTTGAATGAGCAGAGTAGCTTCGCTCGAGGTATTCGGGTCTAGTATTGTATTCTGGTGAGGACAAATTTGGACCTTGTGGGACATGACTTGGCAGGTTTGGAAGTTCTTGGCTGATTGTCTAGGGCAATAGCTTCAAGCTCATTTACATAAATGAAGTTGCTGTGGCTGCTTTCGGGCGGTATTTCTATGGCGTCGAGGGAGAGAACCGAGCCCCCCATTGTGGCGGTGTAGCATTCTCATGCTACCTGTTGACTCCCTACAACTTGGCCTACGTCTGCTGTTATTGGGAACTTCAATTTCATGGGGTAGGTAGAAGCAATTGCATGAAAGACTGCTAGGCCTGGACGGCCAAATATTGTACGCGGCTTTGATGTTGACTACCATAAAGTCCATTGCTTCCGTTCGAGTAGCTGGAGCTTTTCCTGCTGTCACATCGAGTGTGACGATTCCTTCAACTTGAATGGGGACACCGGAGAATTCGTGGAGTGTATAACCGGTTGGCTTGAGTCGGTCTCTAGAGAGCTTCAGGTTGTTGAAAGTGTTAATGAAAAGGATGTTTACTGAGTTTTCGTTATCCACCTAGATGTGGCGTACCTCATGATTCACCATGCAAAGGTTTATGACCAGTGCGTTGCAATGAGGTGTTCGAACACATTCTAAGTTCTTGTCGGAGAAAGATATCGGGACCCCGGTGCTCTTGGCATGCAGGATATTGTGTACTGAGTAGACTTCTCGGACGAAGGCTTTACAGGAGGAGTTGGAATCTTCCCCTATCAGAACTTCGTGAATGGAGTGGAGAATGACCATGTGTTCCGAGTCTTGTGATTCGGATGGCCTCTCTCGATGCCTATAAGCCCCTCATGCCAGATGGGTTTCGGCATTGTTGTTTTGCAGAAAAATTGGGAGTTGTCCCCAACGAATTAGACCTTCAACTGTTTCTTTGAGGTCTCGGCAGCTATCGGTGGTGTGTCCATGGTCTTTATGAAATGTGCACCACTTGTTCATGTTTCTTCTTTTGCTAGCTGTGGGGGAGGGGGGAATTATTCCGTCTTTCTCAACTTCCATGAGGATGGCTGATATGGTAGCGTTAATAAGAGTGAATTTGTCGAAATGTGGTGATGGTGGGGGACTTCGTTGACCTGTGCAATTTTTTTAAAACTTCTTGGGTCCTTCCTCGCTTGTATTCTTTTATTTGTTCCCTGTATGTGACTCTTTCTTATCTTGAGGATAAATAGCTTCCTCGACTCTGGTATATTTGTCACTCCTTTCTAGGAGCTCGGTGAAATCTTTAAGAGTCTTGTATGCGAGGGAGGCCTTTAGTTCTTTGTAAGTAACATTGTTGTGGAAGGCGGCAGCCGCTACTGATGAATCTAAGAAAGAGATGGACCTTGCTTCGGCTGTGAAGCGCTTGACAAAGTCTTTCAGCAGTTCTCCATCATTTTTCTTTAATTTCAATAGGGAGGCACTTATTTTTTCGGCCTTGTGGCTAGTAATGAAGTGCGCTATGAAGAGCTCTTCAAGCTGGTCGAAGGAGAATATTAACTCAGGAGTGAGGCGGGAGTATTATTCCCTTGTTGATCCTTTCAAGCTTGTGGAGAATGTTCGGAACATGAGCGCATTGGTGGCATTGTAGACCATCATGAGAGTTTTAAAATTCTCAAAATAGTCAGTCGGGTTTGATTCACCTTCATATGATTCAAACTGGGGAGCTTTGAAGTTCATTGGAATAGGTGCGTAGAGAATGGATTTGCTAAAAGAAGGTCGACTGGGGCGGTAGGCCCTGCTGGAACGGTTCCCTTCGTTCTTTATTTGTTCCAGGCAATCTTCTACTTCTCGGATGCGGCGAAGGACTTGGTCGTCCTTCCCCTTGGATCTGGTTGAGTCACTGGATTCTTCTTCTCTTGAAGGAGTAGAGTGGCAGCTCTATGAGCATCGACCCTGATCATGAGTACATCGGATGGCTTAGAGGATGTCATGCTTAAAGTTTTCCAATTCGGCTTAGTGACTATGGACTATTGTTCTTTATTCCTCTCAAGATACTTTCGAATCACGCAAGTCGGGCTTATTTCTATAATGCGCCCCCTATGAGAGGAGGAGTGTCTTGATCTCTACCTACGGGGAGAGTTGCTTTTCCGGTTCACTTGATGTTCAGAGTGGGACGCCTCAGTTCAGGTGCGCTGTTGTGCAATCTAGCTACCTAAATAAATAGATAAACTAGACACAAATTAAAAACCTCGCAAGTGTACGAATCGTTTGGAGAAGCATAGTGACAAGCAAGGGTCGATCCCACAGAGATTGTAGAATTTAACTTACTAACCAATAAAATAGAAAATAGAATCTTAAAGTGTTGATCTAAAAGTCTAAGAAAATGAAAGGATAAAAATCTAAATTAAATAGCATCACAAATTGAGTCATGAATATCTATTAAAGTAGTTGGGCATTGATTTCCACCTATAGTCAGTAATGCTAAGTGTATACTACTCCAATTACTCACGTTTGTTCCTCTAAGGGCATGGTATCTACTCCTTAAAGTTAATGTTTTCCTACGCCAAGAATTAGGCATGGTATCTACTCTAATTCGTTTCTTCCCTTAAGTATTTAGCATGGTATCTACTAAGTTGCACTTGAAGAAAGCATATGAACAATGGAAACGAACAAACACTCAAAGTTCTAGAAATTGGTATCAGATCTAGATCCCTCAAGTTGATTAAACCAAGAACCCCTAGAGATTCCCTTGTTACAAGATACGAACGCGAGATACGGGTCGTCTCAATATGCTCGTATAACAGATTCAAATCTATAATATGCAAACATGGTAAACTCAAGTTCTGTATGGCAGTCGACTGGATGTCACCCTAAGTCGACTGCTCTTAGAACTTCTGAACAAGTTTGATTATTATAAATCTATATCAATTCAATCAGGTTCAATCAATAAGTAATAGAGTAGTATTCAGAAGAATATGAGCATTACATAACTACGGTTTCAATCTACCCAACTATGAAAGTTAGTTCCACATAATAAAACTTTTATTGATTGATAAAATAGAGTTCATGACTACAATAAAAATAAGATTCAAAGGAAGAACAGAAGAACACTGATTTGTATGATGTTGAAATTGAGCCCAATCAGCAGTCGACTTGTTCTCCTTCTTGATGCTTGCTGTAGATGGCTTTTCTTGTTGATGGATCCGGCCTCCTCTTCAGTCCGAGAGATAGATCCACCGAGAGTCTCTGAACTTCGGCCTCTTGGTTGATATTTATAGAACAAGGGAAGAGAATTAGGGTTTGTACTTTTTACAGAGAAGTCCTCTTTTTTTGATTATTGCTTTCCTTATTTTGATCTGCGCTTTTATATCTTTCTCTTTTCTTCTTTTCTTCCTTATCTGCTCACCACGTGCTCTTGCTTTGATTGTTGGAGAAGTTGTTATTCACAGAAAACACCTGGGTTTGGATAACTTAATTTTTGATTCGGATTTGGATGAGGATGCATCTGTTCTTATCTTCTGACTCGCCGCATACCAGTCGACTGGTGTTGAATGTAAGTCGACTGTGTCGAGACATCTGGAGATTCATAATTAATCAGTCCAGTCGACTGTCTTTGAGATAAGTCGACTGTCATGAGCAGCTGTGGAAATCAACTCCTCTGTCCAGTCGCCTGTTGTGGGGGAACCAGTCGACTGATGTCTGCAGTATTCTGTGTATCATCCTCAAAGTCTGTGTTAGTCTGGAATCTGCTTCGTTTGGCTGCTTTTGGTTGTTTCCTATGGAAAAGAGAAAAGAAGAGTTAAATACCACATAAAGAGCTTTTAAATGTCTAATTGTATTAAGATTATTGCTCCTAAATGTGAATAATATTGTGTTCATCATGCGCCTTTATCCAAACATATCTGTAGATCGATCCCTTGTTGTCTGCATAAATGAGATGGAGATCTCTTGACCCCCGAGTGCCTCGCAAGGCCATTGAGTCACTAGCTGCATTGTGGACTGAGATATAGTCTTGTAAAGGGTGTTGTTCATGACAGCTTTGTTTGGAGCCCCCCGGTGTCTCTCCATTGACAGGAGATTGACTAGGCTGCTGAGGATCCGGCTGTTGAGGAGGAATTGGGTCCTCTACGGGTGGATCTTGCGGATGAAGAGAGTTTGCTACACGGCTTGAGTCAGCTGTTCTCCCTCTTAGTCTCGGTGGCATGGCCAGAGAATTTGGTGTTTCTCATGGCAAGTTCTGATCTTTGAAGAAGGTCTGTGTGGTTTCCCACAGACGATGCCAATTTGTTGCTACTTATTTTGGTGTGGGAGAAAAAAGATAGTGAGTTTATATTTTGAAGAAAACTACTACAGATCTAACCTTGATCGTTGCCGCAAAAAGTGGTTGGATCTCTCGATATTGAATCTGGATCGTTGAAAGAGCACCTTGAACTGAATCCGACGGTTGCTGTTGTTAAATCCAGCTATCTAAATAAATAGATAAACTAGACACAAATTAAAAACCTCGCAAGTGTACGAATCGTTTATAGAAGCGTAGTGACAAGCAAGGGTCGATCCCACAGAGATTGTAGAAATTAACTTACTAATCAATAACACTCTTAAAGTGTTGTTCTAAAAGAAATGACAAGATTAAAACTAGATCAAGTAATTCTGAATCACAAATATCTATTAAGTAGTTGGGCTTTGATTTCCACCTATAGTCAATAATGCTAAGTCACCTTCTATACTACTCCAATTACTCATGTTTTTTTCCTTTAAGGGCATGGTATCTACTCCTTAAAGTTAATATTTCCCTAAGCCAAGAATTAGGCATGGTATCTACTCTAATTCGTTTCTTTCCTTAAGTATTTAGCATGGTATCTACTAAGTTGCACTTAAAGGAAGCATAGGAACAATGGAAACGAACAAACACTTAAAGTTATAGAAATTGGTATCCGATCTAGATCCTTCAAGTTGATTAAACCAAGAACTCCTAAAGATTCCTGTGTTACAAGTTATGGGCACGAGATACGGGTCATCTCTATGCTCATATAACAGATTCAGTTTTATAATACGTAAACTTGATAATCTCAGGTTCTGCATGGCAGTCGACTTGCTGTCACTCTCAGTCTACTGCTCTTAGAACTTCTGAACTAGTTTGATTCATATTATAAATCTATACCAATACAATCAGGTTTAATTAATAAGTAATAGAGTAGCGTTGAGAAGAATATAAGCATTACATAACTACGGTTTCAATCTACCCAACTATGAAATTAGTTCCACATAATAAGACTTTTATTGACTAACAGTTTCGAATACATGATTAAAATAAAAACTAGAAAGAGAAGAAATAACACTGGTGATGTTCAGCCCAAGAAGTCGACTTGCTGTCACTAAGTCGACTGGATCGTTCCCTTCAGTGCACTTGATCTCCCTCCTTCTTCGATGCTGGAAGAATAATGTTCGCTGGTTGATGATTGATGACTCCGAAAGTAAGCGATACTCTCAACTCCTTATTCCAGCCTTTTTATAATTTCTTTTGCCCACATCTGTAGATTTCAATTCTATCTCTTTACACATCGAATATAGATCTGAGTCGATCTTCTCACTTGCCAATCCTGGTTCTCTAACTTGATTAATGAAGAGTTGTTATTCGCAGACGACCTGGGTTTGGATAACTTAATCTTGCTTCGAATTTGGATGAGGATGAATCTTCAACTGTTCTAATCTTCTAATTCTGCTGAATTCCAGTCGACTGGTTTTGTAATCAGTCGACTGTGCCGAGACATCTGTAGATTCATAATTAATCAGTCAAGTCGACTGTCTTTGGAGTAAGTCGACTGTACTGAGCAGCTTCAACCTCTCTGTCCAGTTGCCTGTTTGAAGAACCAGTCGACTTATGCTCTGCAGTTTCTGTGTATCATCCTCAAAATCCTGCATCTGCTTCGTTTTGCTGTTTTTAGGCTGTTTCCTATGGAAAAGAGAAAATAAGAGTAAAATACCACATATAGAGCATTTAAATGTCCAATTGCAGTAAGATTACTGCTCCTAAATGTGAATATTATTGGGTTCATCAAATACCCCCAAACTTAGCTTTTGCATGTCCTCAAGCAAAATTAAACTACAATCATCTCTTGAACATCTTTACCCTTCCAACATTTACCTCAGAGAACTTGCTACATTAGGTGTCAAGGTTAGAACAAGCATTAAGATAGGTCTAAAAATTTGTAATTCAAATGTTAATCACTTATTCACAAGAATACTTAACTTGAATATCAAATAATAGTGTGGCCAATGCCTCTGCAACATAATCATGATTAAGGTTAGCAAGCTCAATTATATTTCAACTCCAAATTCTCACTATGGCATACACTCACAAAAAAAAAATAGCTCTCATTGACATGGGACATTCAAGTTAGATCTCGTGACAATTTATCATTACTTGGATGAAACCATATGCTTGATCTTGCTACTACATCTTCGCACCATTGATTTGCACGCTACTTGGATCAAAAGGTCTTTATATAGGTTGTAATGGGACCATGGGTGAGGGTTTAAACAATTGAAGGGAAAAGGAATACAAAATTCTAAAGGATTAGTAGAGCAACTTGCGTTGTTCTAAGAGATTTTTTTTTTTCCACATAATTTTTAAGGCCATATATCACAGGCCTATCTTTATTTCTACCAACACCTTTCCCCCATCCACAACTCAGCAATTTACAACTTTTCTTTTTTTTTTTTTTTATATGACAAATCCTCCAACTTTTCTTTATATTTTCATCCCCTTCATCTTGACATACCACATCTCTTTTACAATTCTTGCTCTACTAACTCAATAGATATAGGTAAGGTAACCTATTCATCTAGGCTTGGTTAAGGATGATGTGTCTTACAAAAGAAAGCTTTTATAGGCTTCAAAGGGGTAACTAGTGGATAATTGATGTTGGGTAGGCTATTTGTCTTTGGTGGTAGAATCTTAGGTGCCTTAATCATTTCCAAGTTTTTGTGCAAAAATCAAAACAAGTTTCGAAAAGTAGCAAAAACAAAGTCTAGATCATCTCAAGAATGCAGTCAACTGAGATCTTCAAGTGTATGACTCTCTCAAAAGAAATAAATAAGGCTCAAAAACTCACACTTTGTGTATTTAAGTCTACTCACGGTTGAGCTTGCTATTCTCTATCAAAATTCGTTAAATTGACATAGCCAAATGAATGAAAGTTTCAAGTATGATCCATATGATAAGTTATTAACATTTTTTAAAGATAAAGACCACACTTAATACTTGTTCTCCACTCTCTACCTATAGTAACTAAACTCATTTCTCATCATTGTTGTTAGAAAAGACTCAACATCAAGAGACTCCAAATGTGAATAACTACCCCCAAACTTAGATGGAACATTGTCCTCAATGTTTGAAATAAAAATTTAAAATAGGCATATGTTACCATCCGGTTTGAAGGAAAAAATAAAAATAAAAAAAATGAATAAAGAAATAAAAAGAAATAAAGAGAAAGTGTAAGTACTCCCCTGAAAATTGGGCTGCCTCCCAATAAGCGCTGTGTTTCCTGTCTTCAGCTAGACTTGATGAGTTCATGCAATGTATTGAATGGTTTGAAGATTCACATCTTCCTCTTGCGGCTCCAAACTCATCTCAATATAAGGTTTCGCCCTATGCCCGTTCACCCTGAATGTTTGATTTTTCTCTTTGCTATGAACCTCCAATGCTTCATGCGGAAAGACTTTTGTAACAATGTACGGGCCATACCATCGTGACATAAGCTTGCCTGGAAAGAGTCGTAATCTCGAGTTGTATATCAATACCTTCTGTCCTTCATAAAACTTCTTCCTTGCTAGTTGTTTATCATGGTATATCTTGGTCCTTTCTTTGTACAACTTTGCATTTTCATATGCATCGTGCCTCAATTCTTCAAGCTCATTCAGTTGCAATCTTCTTTTGTCACCTGCTTGTTTCATATCAAAATTGAATTTTTTAATGGCCCAATAAGCTTTGTGTTCCAACTCCACTGGAAGATGACATGCTTTACCAAAAACCAGACGGTATGGTGACATGCCAATGGGTGTCTTGTATGCGGTTCTGTAGGCCCATAATGCATCATTCAAGCGTAGCGACCAATCCCTTCTCCTTGTATTTACTGTCTTTTCCAGAATGCTCTTGATCTCTCTGTTGCTAATCTCCACTTGCCCACTGGTTTGAGGATGATATGGAGTACCCACTCTATGTGTAATCCCATATTTCTTCATCAAAGAAGCAAATGGAAAATTATTGAAGTGGCTACCTCCATCACTAATTATTGCTCGTGGTGTACCGAACCTGGTGAAGATGTTTTCCTGTAAAAACTTGACAACAACTTTGTGATCATTAGTTTTTTAGGGGACAGCCTTGACCCATTTAGACACGTAATCCACACCCACAAGAATATATAAATAACCAAATGAGTTAGGAAAGGGACCCATGAAGTCGATTCCCCAAACATCAAAAAGCTCGATTACTTGGATGTTTTGCAGTGGCATTTGATTTCTAGAAGAGATGTTGCCTGTCCTTTGGCATTTATCACAAGTCCTGCAAAAAGAAAAAGCATCTTTGAATACATTAGGCCAATAAAAACCAGATTGTAATACCTTAAGTGCTGTTCTTTTTGGTCCAAAGTGTCCTCCACATGCATATTGGTGGCAATGTTGTAGAATACTCATTTGCTCTTCTTCCGCCACACATCTTCTTATAATTTGATCGGGGCAGAATTTGAACAAATAAGGATCATCCCAATAATAGTGCTTGCACATGGCCACCAATCTCTTTCTTTCTTGACTTTTCATACCTGGGGGGAAAACATGAGCAGTGAGATAATTTACAATATCTGCAAACCATGGAAGTTGTATATTTATTTCAAATAAATGTTCATCTGGGAAGTTTTCATTCAGTGGGGGCACAATTCTTTCTTCATCATGCAGTAATCTGGATAAGTGATATGCCACAACACTGTCACTTCCTTTCGTGTCTCTAATCTCAAGATCGAATTCTTGAAGCAACAGCACCCATCTGATCAACCTAGGCTTGGCATCCTTTTTAGCAAACAAATATCTCAAAGCAGCATGGTCAGTAAAAATAATGACTTTAGATCCAATCAAATATGATCTAAACTTCTCTACAGCAAAAATGACAGCTAACGTTTCTTTTTCAGTAGTGGAATAATTAAGCTGTGCATCATTTAAAGTTCGAGAAGCATAGTAAATAGCATGGGGTACCTTATTTATTCTCTGACCTAAAACAGCTCCCAAAGCATAATCACTTGCATCACACATAAGCTCGAAATGATGGTTCCAATCTGGTGCCATGATGATAGGTGCCGAAATGAGAAGATTTTTCAATGTAATGAAAGCATTTGTGCACTCTTCTATCCATGCAAACTTAACATCCTTAGCTAACAATCCACAAAGGGGTCTGGAGATTTTGGAGAAATCTTTTATAAATCTTCTATAGAACCCTGCATGTCCAAGAAAACTCCTTACACCCTTGACTGTAGTAGGAGGGGGTAGCTTTGATATGATGTCAATTTTTGCCTTGTCCACCTCTATACCCCTTTTTGACACCACATGTCCCAAGACAATACCTTGTTGTACCATAAAATGGCACTTTTCCCAATTTAGCACTAAATTGCATTCTTCACTTCTCTTAAGTACAAGCTGCAAATGGTTAAGGCATTCATCAAAACAAGATCCAAAAATACTGAAATCATCCATAAATACCTCGATGAACCTTTCCACCATGTCTGAAAATATACTCATCATGCATCTCTGAAATGTAGCTGGTGCGTTGCACAATCCAAAAGGCATCCTCCTGTATGCAAAAGTACCAAAAGGACATGTAAAAGTGGTTTTTTCTTGATATTCTGGAGCAATAGCAATTTGATTATAGCCACTATAACCATCTAAAAAACAATAATGACTATATCCTGCTAATCTTTCTAACATTTGATCAATAAAAGGAAGGGGGAAGTGATCTTTCCTGGTTTCGTTATTCAGCTTCCTGTAGTCAATGCATACCCTCCATCCTGTGGTCATTCTTGTAGGGATAAGTTCATTCTCTTCATTCTTCACCACTGTGACTCCACTTTTCTTAGGCACTACATGTATAGGACTCACCCATTTGCTATCTGAGATAGGGTAGATGATGCCAACATCTAGCAGCTTCAGGACCTTTGTTCTTACCACTTCCTTCATGTGTGGATTAAGCCTTCTGTGTGCTTCCCTGCTAGGTTTTGCATTGTCTTCAAGAAGTATTTTATGCATGCATTTGGATGGACTTATTCCCTTGATGTCTGCAATGGTCCATCCTATTGCACCCTTGTGTTCTCGCAGCACCCTCAGCAGCTTCTCTTCTTCCTGCGCACTTAAGTTTGCAGCGATTATCACAGGTTTCGTCTGGTTTTCACCCAAATATGCATACTTCAAGTGTTCAGGCAGCGGCTTAAGCTCCACGTCTGGTGTCCTGGTAACAGAGGAAACAAAAGTGTTATCAGACACAAGATTTTCAAATGCAGGTGCAAGCTTACCTGAATATGATTTTGGAGTTTCGAGGTAATGTACTGTCTCTGCAATCCTCCATTCATCGTATTCCTGTTCAACATGAGACAATGTTAGAGATTGTGTAATTGTGGCTTGTAGTGGTTCAACGCTATGTACCTAAAATGTTTGATCGACAATCTCCTGTACCACATCAATATTATAACATTCATGATCATTATGTGGTAATTTTAGTGCATCGAACATTTTAAATTCAACTTTTTCTCCATTTATTTTCATACTTATAGTACCCTTTTTAACACAAATTTTTATATCAGCCGTACTCATAAAGGGCCTACCTAGAATGATCGGTAAAGAAGATGGCATTGAAGAGTCCTCCATATCCAACACAACAAAATCTGCAGGCAAAATGAAGTCGTTTACCTGAACTAGGACATCTTCCAAAATACCTCTAGGTCTCCTGATGCTGCGATCAGCCAACTGCAAAGTGATGGATGTTGGTTTGAGTTCCCCCAATCCTAGCTTTTCGTAAACAGAGTATGGAACAAGATTTATGCTTGCCCCCAAGTCTAGCAGTGCCTTTCTAAAGAAGTGCTCACCAACCCTGCAAGGAATGGTAAAACTACCTGAGTCCTTCAATTTATGAGGTAATTTCCTTAACAATACGGCGCTCACTTCCTCTGTCAAAGCCACATCCTCCCTAACCTGAAATGTTCTCTTGTGAGTACAGCATTCTTTCAAAAATTTGGCATAAGAAGGAATTTGTTTAATAGCATCAAGTAGGAGAATATTAATTTCTACCTTTCTGAGAGTTTCAAAGATATCAAATAAATGTTGTTCTTTCTTTTGCTTGACTAACCTTTGAGGGAATGGTGGCAATACCGCCCTTTCTTTTTCACTTACCTTGTTGGAACCCAAAGCTTTTGATGGTTGTGTATCTGATTCTTCTGCGTGTGTTCCAACCTTGCTGTCAATTATCTTACCACTTCTTAGGGTTGTCACTGATTTGAGCTGTTCTTGGCCTCTAGGGTTTGGTATAGTTTGTGATGGGAGTTCTCCTGCCTTTCTCTCACTCAACTCCTTCGCGATTTGACCGATTTGGGTTTCCAATTTCTGAATTGCCTGCCCTTATTGGTTGCTTGTTTGATGTTGCTGTTGGAGCAATTGAAGAACGGTAGATTCAAAATCCAACTTCTTCTGTTCTTGTACTGGCCGATCAAACTCACTTCCCATCTGAAAGTTCTGTGCATGTCCTTGCGAAATTTGAGTGCCTTGATTGTTTTGATTATTGCTCCATGAGAAATTTGGATGGTTTCTCCACCCTGGGTTGTACGTGTTCGAGAAGGGGTTGTTCTTTGGTGGAAACACTCCTTGTCCTACACAGTTTGCATGCTCCTGGTCTGTGAAAGAAGACATGGGACACGTATCAGTCGTATGATCAAAATGAGAACAAATTGCACAAATTTCTTTTGTTTGATTTTTTACACCACCCATCGTCGACATTGCATTAACAAGCATATCAATTTTTTTGTTCATGTTTACCATTTCTAATTGTATGTTATTACTACAAAAAATTTCGTAAACTCCCTGTTTTTTCGAAATGCCTCTTCCCCTTGTTGAGAATTGCTGTGAGTTCTCGCTGAGTTCTTCAAATAGTTCGATGGCCTCCTCACCACTTTTCCTCATCAAGATTCCGTTGCAAGCTGAATCCACAATTGCCTTGTTAGTATCATTTAAACCCTCATAAAATGCTTGTACCTGATCATCCTTAGGCATGTTGTGCGTAGGACACTTGAGAAGCTTGTTCTTGAAGTCCTTCCATGCTTCGAAGAATAAATCTCCATCTTTTTGTTAGAAGAGTTGAATCTTCCTTTTTAGTTGTTTGGTTTTCTGGGCTGGAAAGAATTCTTTCAAGAACTTTGTTGCCAATTGCTCCCATGATTGAATTGATCCTGGTTCCAAAGAATTATACCACAATTTAGCATTAAGTTTTAAAGAAAATGGAAATAAGATTAACCTGATTTGTTCAGGGGTAAGCCCTTGGACGCTTTGTGTTCTGCAAAGATCAAAGAAATCTTGCAGATGGAGGTAAGGCTCTTCGTCTGGTTTGCCACTAAAGTGGGGAACCATGCTAAGTAATTGAGGAGATAGATGCATATTCCCTGAGATATTAGGTTGATAAGCAATGCAGGAAGGTTGCTCAATATTCTTAGGTGTGAATTTGTCCTGCATTGGTACTCGATTTGGTACTTCCTCACCCATTGTTGCTTGTGAATTGGGTCTCTGTGCAGTCGACTTGTTCCTTGCAACAGTCGACTGGTTTGTTGCAGACAGCCGACCTAGTCTGTGCAGAGTGCATTCTGTTTCTTCGTCAATAGGTAGTAGCTCTGGATGAAGTGATCGTCTCCCGTGCATTCACCAAAGTCCTGTAACCTAAAAGAAAAATATTTATTAATAAAAGAAAAGAAAATGAAAAAGATTTTACTGATTCGTAAGTTAAAATACTAAACAATCCCCGGCAGCGGCGCCAAAAACTTGCTGTTAAATCCAGCTATCTAAATAAATAGATAAACTAGACACAAATTAAAAACCTCGCAAGTGTACGAATCGTTTATAGAAGCGTAGTGACAAGCAAGGGTCGATCCCACAGAGATTGTAGAAATTAACTTACTAATCAATAACACTCTTAAAGTGTTGTTCTAAAAGAAATGACAAGATTAAAACTAGATCAAGTAATTCTGAATCACAAATATCTATTAAGTAGTTGGGATTTGATTTCCACCTATAGTCAATAATGCTAAGTCACCTTCTATACTACTCCAATTACTCATGTTTGTTCCTTTAAGAGCATAGGGCATGGTATCTACTCCTTAAAGTTAATGTTTCCCTAAGCCAAGAATTAGGCATGGTATTTACTCTAATTCATTTCTTTCCTTAAGTATTTAGCATGGTATCTACTAAGTTGCACTTAAAGGAAGCATAGGAACAATGGAAACGAACAAACACTTAAAGTTCTAGAAATTGGTATCAGATCTCTATCCTTCAAGTTGATTAAACCAAGAACCCCTAAAGATTCCTGTGTTACAAGTTATGGGCACGAGATACGGGTCGTCTCTATGCTCATATAACAGATTCAGTTTTATAATACGTAAACTTGATAATCTCAGGTTCTGTATGGCAGTCGACTTGTTGTCACTCTCAGTCGACTGCTCTTAGAACTTCTGAACTAGTTTGATTCATATTATAAATCTATACCAATACAATCAGGTTTAATCAATAAGTAATAGAGTAGCGTTGAGAAGAATATAAGCATTACATGACTACGGTTTCAATCTACCCAACTATGAAATTAGTTCCACATAATAAGACTTTTATTGACTAACAGTTTCGAATACATGATTAAAATAAAAACTAGAAAGAGAAGAAATAACACTGGTGGTGTTCAGCCCAAGAAGTCGACTTGCTGTCACTAAGTCGACTGGATCGTTCCCTTCAGTGCACTTGATCTCCCTCCTTCTTCGATGCTGGAAGAATAATGCTCGCTGGTTGATGATTGATGACTCCGAAAGTAAGCGATACTCTCAACTCCTTATTCCAGCCTTTTTATAATTTCTTTTGCCCACATCTGCAGATTTCAATTCTATCTCTTTACACATCGAATATAGATCTGAGTCGATCTTCTCACTTGCCAATCCTGGTTCTCTAACTTGATTAATGAAGAGTTGTTATTCGCAGACGACCTGGGTTTAGATAACTTAATCTTGCTTCGGATTTGGATGAGGATGAATCTTCAACTGTTCTTATCTTCTAATTCTGCTGAATTCCAGTCGACTGGTTTTGTAATCAGTCGACTGTGCCGAGACATCTGTAGATTCATAATTAATCAGTCAAGTCGACTGTCTTTGGAGTAAGTCGACTGTACTGAGCAGCTTCAACCTCTCTGTCCAGTCGCCTGTTTGAAGAACCAGTCGACTTATGCTCTGCAGTTTCTGTGTATCATCCTCAAAATCCTGCATCTGCTTCGTTTTGCTGTTTTTAGGATGTTTCCTATGGAAAAGAGAAAATAAGAGTAAAATACCACATATAGAGCATTTAAATGTCCAATTGCAGTAAGATTACTGCTCCTAAATGTAAATATTATTGGGTTCATCAGTTGCTGACATGGTCGATGAACCTGCAAAAAGCCTGAAACACCGGGGGGTGGCCCCGGTGACAGACCCTCCGACGCTCAAGTCAGAATCAGAGAAGAAAGCGAGTTTGAGAGAGGAATTATTGATTACCTTCTGACTGAGGAGGGGAAAGGGTATTTATAGGCATGAGAAATAGTTAGGATATTGATATGAATTTGTTATCTCCTATCTGATTCTCCCCCTCTCAAAAGATATAATTAGTTATTCTCTTATTTGGGGCTCCCCCTCTCAAGAGATATAATTAGTTATTCTCTTGTTTGGGGATAAGATATTTGACTTACAGCCCTCATGGACTGGGTGTCTCTCCTAGTGGGCTCAGTCGCTTTTAATGGACTTGAAAGCGGTCTATGTCTTATTATTGAGCCTGAAGAAGGTTCGAACATGTTAAAGAAGCCCGTTATGGTCTGTGCTGGAATCATATGTCATTGATTCACTATGATTTTTACCATTATCAAATAATTTTTTTCATAAAGTTTCCATTAACAAATAACACAGATCGTCAAGAAAAGCATTATTCGCTACATTAACCTTAAAATAGATGCACTCTCAAACCCCTTCATGTATGGCTGCATAGAAGCAAACGTGTAACTGAAATTAAATATGCCACACCAAAAATTTAAAGCTAACTTCCCCCTAAAACTCGTAAAAATGTCATACCAATTGTAACCCCTGTTTCCACAAATACGTATTTTCTGTATTTCAAATTCTTGTAAATTATTTTTCCGCTTTCAAATTCTTTTGATAAAATGTATTGTAGGATCTCCTAATAAAGCCTATTCTAATCGATAATTTTAATTGTGACTATTTTCCAAAGAATTTATATTGTAATTCAAATCCTGTTATTGTTTTCATTATTATTATTATGATTATTAAATATATTGTTTATTAATTTCTGATATCCTACTGATCCTACTCTATATTTTATTATTGTTGGAGTATAATTTTATGTACACAATATGATTTAATTAAGTAATATGTACCACTATATTGTTATTTATTACATTTTTGCCTAATCTATTATTATTATTATTCTTTTAACTCGACTAAAGCACGATCTATCTTGCAATTTATATATAGCCATTTATTTGTAAGTCACTCTATTTTATTATGTTGAGTGTTTAATTAATCTAGTATTTTATTATTTAATTTATCTTATTGGATCACCCTAAAACCCTACCCTTTTTCCTTATTAGATCTTTTTAAATCCATTACCCGTTTACCCCTATATCTAACCCGTCATCACCCTGTTAACCCTAATATCTCACCTCATATATGTATTCATTGTTATATATCTACCCTATTATTCCTAAACCCTAGCAGCCGCTATTATCTCATCCCCTACCTCCTTCCAAACCATTACCCCGACCTCCTGTCATCTCGACCGCTACCTTATCTCCCGATCACCTCCTATTTCCTTGTCCCCTCATCCGACTGCCTCGCGACCTCACCTCAACATCAGACAGCCCTCCGACGCCAGTGCCTTCCTATCGTGACCCCCTGTCCCCGTGCTGCTTCAGCCTGATGCCAACGAAGCCCCAGCGACCAGCAGCGGCAGTAACATCTTCCAGCATTCGTAATTCCCCACCTCGGTTGTTCACTTTCGATGCCAGCAGCACCCTCACGGCCTGTCCACGTTACCGTCGCTGTCCCGACACCATCGCTGTCCGCCGTCGTCCTCCTTGCAGCACACACACCCGAACCCGACCACCTCTTCTTGTGTGCTTGCTGTATGATCGAGTTTCGATCAAGTGTGATCTCGACCGTTGGATTCGCTTGATCTTCATCATCATCACATCTTGATCTTGATCTCTTGATCTCAGCCGTCCAATCGATTTTGATCATCTTGATCATCGAGATTCGTGCTTTAGATTCGTGATCGCGATTGCCATTGTGGGTTCGTGGTTCGTGAGTCGTTCAATGTTGTTGGGTTCGTTCCTGGGAATCCGTTCCCGTTATTCTCTTTCTCTCCGTCGTTTTCATCGTCGACTATAAGGCAAGTAACTTGTATAATTTTCTATTGCATATTCAAGTACTAAATACTGCCTGTAGTGTAGTGTTCTAGAGACAATTATTGTGCGAAAACCCTATTATATCTTTTCTCTATGTGTTGATCCGCCCGTAGTTGTCTCATTACACACACGACATGAAATAACTTAGAGATAATAAATTCTTGATGTATACATGCACGTTGTTCGTGACTTATGAGGTGTTGTATGAACTTGTATGCTTGATGTGTTAGGAGTAGTATAACTTGTTGTAGACTTGTTAAACACCATGTACCATGTTTCTTGGACATCTAGTATGCCATATTTCACATTTTGTTATGATTTGGATGTGTTACAAATGAACTAGTTGATTTTATGCATGAAGGATATTTTTGTATTTGCTGTTACCCCGTTTTTGTTTAGTATTTTAGACCTTACTAAGCTCAGTAAATGAAAATCATTTGTGAATATAAATTGTAGATAAGTTTGTCTACTTTCCAGAATTTCTGACAGATCTCAGTTTCGATTTGTGAGTTGCAAGTTATTGCTGTTTTACTACAGATATGAAGAAAAATTTCAGATTCTGTTTTATATGAATTATGAAGAGTTATTTATTTTTATACTGATGTTAAAGATAATATTTTGATCCAATATTTTTCTGAGTACAACTAAACTTGATTGGGATTAACTCCTAATTTTTTTAGATTTAATTAATGACTTGTATAAACTATTCTATGCTTGTGAACTACTATACTTGCAGAATTTTCATGCTGTTCAGTAAAGAACCTAAATTTTGACCTAATTCTATTTGTTGTTTATAAAAACTTTGTGAATATGAAATGTAGATTACTATATCTATTTTATCACCTTTTTGACGGATCTGGATTTTGATTTATAATTTGTAATCTATTGTTGTTTTAGTACTGCTGTGTCAAGAGTTCCAGATTTACAAAATTGCTTCATCTTCCTGTTTTCTGATTTTATTTGACTATACTATCTATATTAGAAAAATATGAAACTTTATTTTTTGATAATAGACATACTGGGGAATACCCCAAATTTCTCTTGGATTTAATCAGCAAGTATCTATGTCGTTTTCCTTCTAATATATACAAACTTCGAATTTCTGGCTGAACATATTTTCTGGATACAATTCTGTTTTGAGCTCTATTTTTGTGAAATACCATATGAATTATATATATTTGCTGGATTCGGCCAAGAGTCTATTTTTCATATTTTCTGACAGATCCAGGTTTGCATGTTTGTGGCAATGAGAATGCCAGATTTGGTGCAGTACTGTCTTACTGTCCTGAATTAGAATTTTCGTTGTCCTTATCTTTTATGTGTTGTCTTTCACCTGTGCATGTTTATCTTCTGACCTGAACCTATTACTTGTTTATGACATGTTATTCTTGTCCTGTTTTGTGCACGCATATGCCTGTTTGATAATAATAACAAGTAATCAAGCCGGGGTTAAGGGAAAGACCTTAGTAGTGGACAATATAGGTATGTGTACTTATAAGGGGGGCCCGTATTTCCTATTACTTGTTGTCATATTTCATGATTACATGATTCATGTGTAGAACCCCGTATTTTCAAATATTATTTTTATTATTTGAAAATGAATTTAAATGAATTTTGAGGATTTAATTGATATTTTCTAAAAGATTTATCTTTTGTACACGTGCAAAACACGTGCAAATGACTTTTGAGAAGTTTGAAAAATTAAGATTCCTTTATGAAAAATCATTATTTATTATTTGGGATTTATTTAGTATTTTTCCAGATTTTTCTGAAATTAATTAGTACTATTTGCAAATTTTGAGAAAAGAAGGACCTTTTTGCAAAATTGACGTTTTTAGGGGTTGAAATGCAAAATGTATTTTCTGGACGTTTTGAACTGTACCAATTGAGATTAATGAGTATATTTTACTATTAAATCCTAATTTAAATGATTATTATTGAATTTCCAAGGATAAGAACTATATATGTAAAATTATGTTTTGAAAGGACTATTTTGCAAATGTATTCCTAAACCCTAAAAATGATATTCCCGGCCTATATAAGAGAGTTTGCAGCCGTCATTCGCTGCACAACTCAGATTTTATTATATTTTCTATTCTCTTGGTGGTTGAAGAGGAAGATTTGGATCTAGCAAAAAGAAGGCTTTTCGTTGGATCTTTACAATTCAAAAGGTGAGTGATATGAACTTGGTTTTGTTTGTGTGTGTGATCGTGTGCTATTTTGTTTGATGTATTCGTATCTTGTATGTGATCGATACAATAGTCGTTATTCGTATTATGCATGAGAAATCCACGAATGTTTAGTAGATCTTGTTTAACAAATTCTTTATTGCTCGAAAACATGTTAAGATTCAAGTATGGTTTGATCGGATGTATGAACATCTGGATCTTGTGTATATAATCAGATCTTGGTTATGATTTGTGAAAGAATTGAGAAACCCTAATGGAAGATTTAGGAATTGAGAACATGAGAATTTAGTATTGTATCCAATATGTGGATCATCTTGAGATTGTCACTTTTAACTAAATACGAGTAAATTCCCTAAGCAATGATTCTTTAGAAAACTCCAGTCTTGATTTTCGTATTCAGACCTAATTTATGAAATCTGTAGGCCGACAGTCAACTGGTCTACGATTCAGTCGACTGGTACGACTCCACTGCTGTATCTTTAGTTTTTCTTGAAAATCCGTTCTGGACAGTCGACTTAGACCCTTTTCAGTCGACTGGTACACTTAGAATTTATTTTTAAAGTTATCTTAGATTTTTCTCTGGTAAGTCGACTTATGACCTTTTAAGTCGACTTATATTGTATTTTAATTCGACTTATGACTTTGCAAGTCGACTTATGACACTTAGAATATTTTCTTAAAGATTTCTGGAATTTCTCTCTGGTAAGTCGACTTATGTTTTTATAAGTCGACTTATGTTCTTATGAGTCGACTTATGTCTCCTTTAAGTCGACTTATGTTTTCTATAAGTCTACTTATGATCTGGTAAGTCAACTTATGATTTTTATAAGTCATCTTATATTGTTGGTAAGTCAACTTATGTTTTTATAAGTCATCTTATATTGTTGGTAAGTCAACTTATGTTTTTATAAGTCATCTTATATTGTTGGTAAGTCAAATTATGTTTTTATAAGTCATCTTATATTGTTGGTAAGTCTACTTATGTTTTTATAAGTCAACTTATCGTACTTGTTTGTAATCTTGGATATTGGTTCTCGGGGCAGTCGACTTATTACAGTATGAGTCGACTAGTGCTGATGAGTTTTTCATAATCTTGAGTGTTCTTTCAAGTCTTTAGTTCTTGGTAGATGGGTACATTCTGCGGTATTGGGAGTCATTGGTCTCTGGGGTTGGTATACTCTGCGGTATTAGGAGTCACTGTTAGTGATCGATAACTGAGTATCCAATCTGCGGTGTTGTGAGTGACTGATAACCGAGTATCCGATCTATGTTATCTTTAGTCTTTGTAGATGGATAGAATCTGCGGTGTTGGGAGTTACTATTAGTGACCGATAACCGAATATCCGATCTATGTTATCTTTAGTCTTTGTAGATGGATAGAATCTGCGGTGTTGGGAGTTACTATTAGTGACCGATAACCGAATATCCGATCTATGTTATCTTTAGTCTTTGTAGATGGGCATACCCTGCGGTATTGGGAGTCACTGTTAGTGATCGATAACCGGGTACCCGATCTATGGCATTATTAGTGATTGATCGTTGGACACGTACCGTGGTATTGAGAATGTTTGATAATCAGGTATTTGGGAGTGAACAGTCGACTGGTTGAATTACTCAGTCGACTGTACAGTACAGTTGACCTGTGCATATTTGAGAGTGATTGATTAATGGATATTGGATCGGTGGTATTGTTTCTCGACTTGGTTCACGCATGTACTGGCCTATCGTTCTTGTTTCAGATTACATGTTCAGTTTATGTGTTTTTGTTCAGTACATGTTGCCTGAGAATTTATGTTTATTGTTTGTTTATGTTTGTTGTTTATATCACTCACACCATTTATGGCTGACCCCTTTAGTTTGGGGGTTAGGGTCCAACTCTAGCCTCATATGATGCAGGTTGTTGCTTAGAGTTTGGAGGCTTGGATGCTTGAGTTAGCTTTAGAGATTATAAGTGATGTAATAGAGCCTTGAGTAAATTTTGTAAAGAGAAGTGTTGTAAAAGAATGTTTTAATTCAAGGTGTTGTATTTCCGCTGCAATTGAAAAAGATTATTGTAATAAGAATTTGGAATAAAATGATTTGAGTTTTGGTCTATGTATATTATTACATTGAAGTGGATCGCTGGGAAAGTGCCACGTATTTTCTAAGTTCTCATATTAGAAATTCGGGGCGCTACATCATGCCTGTTATTACTACCTAATTATATGATGCCATGATTCATGATGATTCATGCTTGTTACTTACTATATGATTATATGTTGTCATATTTCATGACTACATGATCCATGCCTGTTCCTGTTTCTGCAATTTCACGATACGTGATTTGTGCCTGTTACCTGTTACATGATGTCTGAGTACATAGCCCAATAGAAACCCATCACTAGATCTAAACAAAATTTGTATGTATGTAGCAACCATGTGGTAAAATTTGGGACGCATGAAGTGCTACCTAGATAGAAATAAATACAAGACTTGACATGACATAATACCTGTTACATGTTTACCTGCTTGCATGCTACCTGTTACCTATCACATGTCACATGCACATATTATCTCATCACACTACTTGATTCTGTTCATGATTCATGCTAGTTATTCAATTTTTTGGTCATATATATTCCATGCTATGTTTGCTTCCTCTGTCACTCTATGTTGTTTATCTTTTCTCGTACTTGTGCCTGTACTACAAGCGGCCCGTAACTTGTATTGACAGGCGTTTTGTTTCTCTTTTCTTTTCCTGCAATTTGTTAATTGCAGATTTTAGAGATCAGCTGCCCAATAGAGTAGGTGATCTGAAAGTTTAGTTGTTGAAGTTTTTGCTATTATTATTTCCTGTTGCTTAATGAAATTTGCTACATGGATTATTTGTATTGGGCAGTCTGACCCAGAATTTTTGACTTGTTCCAGATCTGGTTTATTTGAGATTATTAAATTTTGTTTCGAGTAAATTCTACTGGTGTATTGATTCATTCATACATGCGTGGTTGTTTCTCCTTGTTTACTTCTTGTTATTCTGTGAAATGTTGTAAAGATCCTGACAGCTTATGGATGATGAAAATCATTCGCTGGACTTAGTCACGTATCTGTATTCCGTATTTCTTTTGGGAAGCGGGGCGTGACACCGATGAAATTTAGAGTTACTTCATCTCACACTCTTGAAGATGTCACACCAATTAAATATAAACTAACTGCTTCTCAAGATCTTCAACAGTAAATTGATGAGTCAGGCAGACTATAGGCAAATTTGAGCATGTCTTCTTTTAGAATTCTCCGAAATGAGCAATATAGCCACACGAAAACCACAAAAAGAAAATAGTGCACACACAAATCACGTGTGAAATGAATAGAAAAGAAATGAAGAAGAAAAAATACGCGTGAAATGCAGAAAACTAAAGGGCATTTTCGGGAATGTGAAAAAAAACCACCCTCTAGTTTTCACCTCATTGTCAACTATACAAGTTGCACAAGGGCTGTAACTACCATTTCCGCTATTTTTTTTCTTTTTCTCCTTTTGTAATATTTTACCTAAAATTGAATAAAATGCTCTATTTTGTTTCTGAATTATTTTAATTTAATCTTGTTCGTGAAATTCTCCATTCTTCTTGTTGAGCTGTTCTTATTGATTCTATTTTCTTCTATTTAATTTAGATATTTTTATTTGAACCCTATTGTATTTTAACTCATCTCTTATTGAACCCTAAAACTCAATTTCAGTTGTTCTTGACCCAAAATCGCTATTATTGGATCCTAAACCGCTAATCCAACACCCAAACTATACGCTATAAATAGAACTCTACTGCAAACCTTAAAAATTACGCAATTTTGAAACCCTGGCCGCTTATTCTCTCTCCTCTCTTTCTCTCTCCTCGCCGTTCTCTCTCCCCGTCACTGATTTCCCGCCCAAAATCAACCCCCTTCTTCTCCGACCATCTCTTCGGCACCCCTTCGTCCACCCCGTCCTTTGGAGGACCCCTGGTTGTCGAGCCCTCCGATCGACGCCCACACAGCCACCCAACCCCGACCGCCCTTAACGCTGCCACAACCAAAACCCCCTGTCTTCTCCTTTCCATCGTCGATCAGGCCAAGCAGCGATGCCTCCTGCAACGCCCTCACCCACCGCGTAGACCCTCGTCGCCGTCCTCAACCAGCGACGCCACCGTCGCTCTTGCTATTTTTGCTGCCAAACTCTCTCGCTCTCTTGCTGTGATTGATGCAGTTGCTGTGTACTCTTACTGTTATTGCTTTGGGATTTTATTGCACGTATATTGCACATGTTATAATGTAACCACTATTTTGGATTGTATTGTATTTTTATTTCTTTCCTTGATTATTGTATCTGAATTCTTTTATTATATTGTGTTCATGCTTTTCTTGGGCTCTTTATTCTCTCTTGTTTGTTCTGTGCTCTTTTGGTTGAGATTTTGCTCTTCTTGATTCATCGCAAAATTTCGATGTTCCGATTTTGAGTTTGATTTGTTCTGCTTTATGTTCATCTCGTTGTTTTATGCTTATTCGTCTCTTTTTGGAGCCAAAACCGATACCCAAAACCCATTAAACCACAACAAAAAAACCCAGTTTCTACTCTGCTATAAATACCCTATTTAATAACCTTAATTTATTCTATCTCTCTCTCTCCTCCACTGCTTCTCTCTCCCCGACTTCTCTCTCTCTCTGTTTTACCCCAGACCGAAACCAAACTCAATGTCGTCAATGTCGTCTCCCCTTGCCGCGACCCTCGTCACGTCCAACCACCACCGTCTCCATCCCATCGCCATCGTCACCGTCATCATCACCTCTTCGCCCTCCGACCATCTTCCCCATCTTTGTCATCCACCGCCCTAACCCATATCTCCGTGCACCCATTGCTCCATTGTCGAACCCCCGTCCTCGCCATTGCCACCGTGATCCTTGCCGTGCACTCCCTACAACCACCGCATCTCCCCTAGCAGTCGCAGTCGTCGTCTAAGCCCCGTTCACGCCGTAGTCGCTCTCCCCTGTTTTCGAGCGAAAATAGAGTCTTGCTGTTGTCTTTGCTTCCCACCGCAACGCCGCCGTCGTCGTGTCACCGCCTTGCCGTGGTCGTCGTCTACCATCGCTTCATGACCGCAGTGTCGCGCCGCCAGTCGCCAGAGTTCCATCTCTATCTCTCCCTCTCTCTCTCTGTTGAAGGAAGGAGAATAAAGGTGATTGGTCCAATCCGCCATTTACTGTTATGGGCTTGCTGGATCTGGGTTTGTTGTGTGCTATTTTGCCCCCGATCTGTTGCGTGGAGTTTTGGATTTTTGCTGCTTGGGTTTCTTTGCACGTGTCTCACTCGTGACCTTGTGGATCTTCGCCCGGGATTCTTATCCCGTTATTCCGTATTATTCGAATCTACTAATTTAATAGGCAAGTCTCTCCTTGAACTAATATTTTGTTTTGTTTAAGTTTATTTGATATATGCAAGCAGATCCAATCCCTTTTGTTATCATCAGTCTATTGAGGGTTTACACGAGCTAACCCAACATATTCTTAACTTCGTGCCGCTTTCTTTGATCTAAAATCTACTCCATGTTGTATCATGCATATGCACAATTACATGAAATTAACTAGATCCATGCTATAGACTTGTTTGATAAACTGTAACTGTTAGACTGAATTTGATTAACTACCATACCTGTGATATTACATATAAGAACTGAAATTTGCATGTTAAACATCTATCGACACTTTGATTACAAATTTGCATGAAATATGTGATCGTATGATTTAAATATTGTGTCAAGATAATTTCTAGACTGCTAGTTGTTTCTTTTTTAATCAGATTTTCATCTGTGTTGCTGTCATATTTTCGAATCACTTTCTAAACAAGAAATTTAGCCTCTGATGTCTAGTTTACTACCTTTTTTGCAGATTTGGATTCCAATGGGTTTGTTAGATATCATCATTTTAGTACAGCTGTGTTAGAATTTTCAGATTCATATGCATGCGTATCTTGCTGTTCTATAATTTAATTGACCATGTTAACAGTAAAATAAAAATCTAAAATAAATTAGGCTGAACCTAGACATATGTAGGAATGCCCCAGAATTTTTATAGATTTATTTGATGAAATTTCTGACCCAAAACAAATATGTGAACACAAATTACATCATGCTGACTGAACATAAAATCTGAATATAGAATAGAGCTTTCGCCCTAGTTTCTGTATCTTTTATGTGCCTTTTATATATTCGCTGGAACCGTGTGGAAGTCTAGTTTCTAGAACTTTCGACGGATCCAGATTTTCTATTTCGTAGTGACTGTAATCCATGTTTTGGTACAGCAAGGTCATGCTGTCCTGATTTTGTAAATTGTATGTAATTGATTTGTTTGCTTCATGTTTTGTCTGTAATGCATAGAATTAGCCACACTTAGTATCATACAACATTGACACCTTCTTGCATGCTCACTTAGGATGAAACAAAACGATAACAAGCTGGGATAATATGGGATGACTTGGTAGTGAACAATCGGAGACTGTACTCGGTCGGAACCTACTGTACTAACATGTACCGTATGGCAATAAAATCCTGCCTGATAAACACTGATACTAAACATTAAACACTGATTACTGGGCCAAGTACACGAACCGTGAATTCACCATCAGTCTAAAGCGTACACTGTGTGCTTGCGCTGAATCTGTAGTATGAGATGTAGTAGTACATGCACTAGATAGGCTAATAAAATGATTAATAACCTGCATTTATCATCTCATGCTTGATCCTGTATATAACTGTTTAAACATAGACCTTTGATACTATTCCCTACTTTTTGCTTTGCGATTTAACTTTGATCATGTCCTTTCCTTTGATATACATGTTTCCTTTATCCTTTGTTTTCCTCTACTTGCTGCCCACGGCTTGCTCTAAGGGCACTCTTTTCTTTCTTTTTAGATCAAGTATTTACAGGTACTGAAGGAGCTATACCAGAAGGAATTGGTGAGCAATGATTCTAAAGATGGAGTTGATCTTCGCTGCTTAATTTACTTTCTTGCTAGTTTATTGTTTTGAACATTGTTATGACTTGTACTTTGTTTTGGGCTTATGTGCCCGGAATTTGTTTTTCCCAAATGTTGGATTTCTGCATTGGATATTATTATTGTTGGATTATTTCGTTATTTATTGAAGTTATCTTGATTCATGTGATTATTTTTTCCTGTGTGGTTGTATTTGTTGTTGCATATTGTTGAGTTAGTCTGGTGCAGCTTATGGATGATGTTTACATCATTTACTGGGCCTACATTACGTACTCGTATTCCGTATCTTGGGAAGCGGAGCGTGACATATAAATTGCTAGTTTGTGGGTTTGTTGCTTCGGGATCCTTATCCCATTATTCTTGGTATTTGTTTTTACCGTTTATAAGGTAAGTGACTTCCCCTTGAATTGTACATTGTATCAAATTCAAGTTTCATTGAAATTCTTGCAATTTGATCCTATTCGTTATCATATCGCTGTATTGATTTTCTTCGTTGGGCATATTGAGGGTTTACACGAGCTAACCCCAGTATTCTTGACATCGTGCCACTTTTGACTCCAAAGATTGAATCTTTCATGTGTGCATAAAGAATTGATAATAGGGTTGTTCATATAATTGTCACACAAATAAATTATTGTAGAAATAATTTTTAGGTTGTATATTTGGTTAATTGATGATAAATTGATATATTCGTGTGTTCTAATTTTATTCATCTTCTTTTTGTACCCTTCATGCTAATTGAGAAGTTTATCAACTAGTAGAATTGATACCCATCAGGTTTAATTAATTTATTTCACGAAACTACACAAAACCTGTATATCGCTTTCTGACCTATATGTTGACTACTGTTTTTGAACCAGTAAATGACCTTAAAATGAAATACTTTCTGAATATGAATTGTAACCTTATCTTTCTAGTTTCTAGAACATCTTGAATTTTTGAATTCTGAGTTGTGTAGCAAAAGTTATGCCCGTTTTACTACAGCTATGTTTTTACTTTCAAATTTTTAGATTCTTGTATCTTGCTTGCTTAAACAGTAAAATGGCTGATCAAATGATAAAATTTTACTCTGAAAATTTCCAGATTGTTGCTTAACATGTTTAGGAGTCTAGAAAATATTTTTAATGAATTTATTATTGAGTTTTTGCTGATTCTAAAATTATAATAACATGATGTCGAAATTCTGCCTAAACATAAAACCTGTAAAGAACATTGTGTTTGACCTAACTACTGTTGTCAGATTTTGAACTTTAAATATGAGTTGGAACCCTGTTGAAGTCTAGTTTCTAGAACTTCTGACGGATTCACTTTTCGATTTCTGAAACAGCAGAAAACTGCATTTTTGTACAGACTACTCTTGCTGTCCAGAATTTTATAATCCAAGTTTTAACAGATTAATTATTCCTATATCGTAATATTTCATAAATTAATGTATGTATGTTGTATTGCATGATCCCAATGAGTTATTTTCACCATTCTAATTTTCCTACTTCATGTTACCATCCTATTGTTCCCCTATTGATATTATCGTTCACTGAAATGTCCATTAATTGCATATTATATTACTGTATTGATAAATAATTAATAAGCCGGGATTTAAGGGATTGACTAGAGTAGTTGATAATATAGAAGCTGTACTCAGATGATGGCCCGTGATTATTTCCATTATCGTCATCGTGTAAGAAATTACGTCATGGCCCATGTTATTACCGTTATCGTCATCGTGTAAGAAATTACACCATGGCCCCTGTTATTACCGTTATCGTTATCATACCCAGTACATGAATTATAAAATCTACCACTGTAGTCTAAACGAAATTGATTGTATGCATCGAACCTGTGGTATGGAACATATGGGACACAGTAGTACATGCATTGTTAGGATTTAAAATGATTAATAGACATAAGGATTGACACATCACTGACATTGCATATTGTTCATCATTGTTCCTATTGATATCGAATATTAGCTAGGTGTTATTGTTATTGTCCTTGATCATTGATTACTGTCACCGAATATTGAATTATTGTTTATAGCCATTGCATCGATTACCGTGATATTGATTACTGATCATCGTGCCATGTTATTGATTCCTATTGATCCATTGATTCATTGCTATACCGTTATTCTATTGTTCCTTACTTTCTTTACTTGCTGTCCATGACTTGCTCTAAGGACAATTTCTCTTCTCTTTTTAGATGAAGTGTATACAGGTAATGAAGAAGAATTGCCTAATGGAATTGGAAAGCAAACTTTTTAAAGGACTATTGCTTATAATTAAATGTTATTTCATTGAACTATTGTATTGAGACTTATTGCTATTGCATTTGAAACTTATTACTGTATTAGGATTTATTATTATATTGAGCATATGTCTCGAATTTTATTATTGTTCCAAATATTGGATTATTATTGTATTTGGATATTTTATATTATTTCATTCCAAGTATTATTGTTTATGAGATTATTATTGTCTGCGCATTTGTTCTATATTGATTATATTGTTGAGTTGATCGGATAAACAACTTATAGGTGACGTTAGTCATTCGCTGGGCCAATATCATGTAATCGTATTCCGTATTTTTAGGAAGCAGGGCGTGACAAGGTTTTTAGTGGTATCAGAACCTGGGTTTGGATAATGTATCAGTCAAACGTGACTAACGAAAGGAAGTTTGGCTTTGATTGATATATTAATCAGATTTGGGTTTTATCGATTTGACTCAACAGTATGTGCAATACAGTGATCACATGAACAATTGGTATCCAACTTATGATCTGGACGCCAACCGTTTGATTTTTATTGCAGACCATGGCTAGAAAAGTTGCTTCTTCTTCCCGTGCTGGGGATGATCAGTCTGATGTGCCCACTGTTGCGCAGTTGTTGCAAATGTAGCATGAGCACAACGAATTGGTGATGCAGATGCAATGGGAACATAATGAACAGTTGAGAATGGCTTATGAAGCTGCTAATAGAGTACCCATTGGGCCCGCACCGGAATTGCTGCCTCCGAGACCTGGAAATGTGGCAGATTTCATGATGCTCCACCCAAACAAGTTCTCGGGCACTGAAGGTCCACTTGAAGCCGAGCAATGGCTTATCAGAATTGAACAGTTGTTGACCGCAGCACGTATAGCGGATGTGGATCGTGTAGATGCAGTGAGCATCCAACTTGTTGATCTTGCCCACATCTGGTGGCAGACTGAGGCTGAACGATTGGGCCGACCCATTCTGTAACCGCTGTTTTTCACTTTTGGTATTTTTTGAGGGTATTTTTTATTTTTGTGAATTATTATTTTCCATTGTATTTTCGGAACAATAAATTTAATTATTTTTACTCTATAATATTTTTCTGGCAGTTTTGACCTCCTTTTGCTGTTTGCGCGCCGTTTGGCCCTTTTTCGACATTTTGAGCTCTTTTCCTCAATTTCTAGATTCCGTTCATGTATAAATATTAATTTAGGGTGATGGTGGATTTTTAGAAGAGTTTTGACCAATTTGAGATTTTTGACTCTTAAGGAGATTTTTTAGGAGCCATAGGATTCATTGCATTTTGTATCCCCATTTGAAATCTACCCAATATCCATTACCCAATTGTATACCTAATTAATCCTATTGATATCCACTACCCATTAACCCACATTTGACCCATATAAATAACCCCTAATCTCCCAAAACCTTAACCCTAATCTTTCTCTCTCCCTCTCCTAATTGTGCTCCCGGCCTGCCCTCTTCCTCCTCAAAACCGACCCTTCCCATCAGCCTCCAACCCTACTACCTCTCCTAATCCATCCTTATACCACTCCTTCTACATCAAAAACCCCGTATTTTCCTCTCCTTTGGTGGCCGGCATCTCAAAACAGTACCATCTTCCCAAAACAGCACCACCACCTTCAAAAACAGCCCCCCTCTTCCCTCTTCGCTGATTTGGAGTAGTGGGTAGCGTCCGTTTGAGTCCGTGCTTCAAGAAGACGATCGTAGGCAAGATTCGGTTCGTGGATTCGCTTGAAATCGCGCGTGGAAGGACTTTTGTTCGTGGGTTTTCATTGCTAGGCTTCGTAGCATCGTGTTCTTCGTCAACGAGGCAAGTAACTTGTACTTAAATTTCTTAGGTTGGTACAAGTAGAAAGTTCACACATAGGATAGGTTGAGACTAGAGACGGACAAAGATCATGTTTTTAATTGTGGGTTTCATCTCTATTGTGCAAAACAGGCCATGGACGACTTAGGGCATGAAATTTGATAGGTTTATGCCTTAGGATTCACCCAAAGCGCGATTTTGATCGCATAGGTCAAATAGCGCATGAACCATGTTTGTTGGATTGCCCATAGGAAATTATTAGGTTTTGACATGTTAGAAACCCTTAGATATGATATTTAGATAATGGGTAGGCTGCGTTTCGAATTTGGAAGAGTTTCGATGATTTTTGAGGAAGTTATGACGTTTTGAAGTTTGGTTGAGAAATCTGGAAATTTGGATTGAACTGGATTGATTGCTGTTTTTACCTGGATTAGAGTCCGAATCTCAATGTGACTATTTCTGAGTAATTTGTAGAGAATTGAATCTAATTTCTAACTCCATTGATTTCATCCCGTTTGGAGTTCGTATGAATTAGTTATGATTATTTTAGTGACTGTAGATTGGTAGTTTCCGGATTCAGTTCAGGGTTGTTTTTGTGGGCAATTTATTTTCAAGATCCAAGTTAGACATAATTTCATGCCACAAAATTTTGTCCAGTATTTCACCATGATGTTAGGTAGTTCTCTGATTTTTGTGATAATTAAAAGATGAGTTTTGAGATATGCCTTACATTCTTTTCTATAGATCGCTTTTGCTGTAAACTGCGTGTGATTGTATGTTGAATGCCGTGTTCACCTTATTTCTAATTACTGTTTGAATATTTTATGTGAGATATGAAAGATGGGTAATTGTGTATACTTTCACCCTGTTTTGGCGGAAGTGGATTTTGATGCGCTGTGTGCAAGATATGCATGATTTTGTACAGCGGTGTTGAAGAATTCCAGATCCATCAAAACTGTGTTATGTGTTATTTTCTATTTTTGAAAACATATTTATACTTTCTGGAAAAATATGAAAATCTATATTTTGAGACTATACATACAGGGGATTACTCCAGATTTTTCGTGGATTTAATTAATGACTTTGTATGCTGTTTTCATGTGGTTTAAGTTATTCTCCTGTTTTCTGACTGTACATGAAAACTGTGTTGAATTGTGTTTTGAGTCGTGATGTTGTGAAATAGCATATAGATTTACTATAACCGTTAGAAGCGTGTGGAAGTCTAGTTTCCAGATCCTTCGACGGATTATGATTTGCATGCCTGTAGATCTTTGGATCACTGTTTATGTACATACTGGTCTTGCTATTCTGATTACAAACATACACCATTTTGCTCGTATTTGTGAATGTATAGTATCTATACTTACTGATCTGATGCCCTAAACCTAAACCTGATCATGTGATGTTAGTTTGACATCCTTTAGCTCACATTCATGTCTGTTTAATAACTACAATGAAAGTAATCAAGCCGGGGTATGGGAAAGATCTAGTAGTGGGAAAGCATAGAAATGTGTACTTAGAAGGGGGCCCGTGTTTTCCATATAATTATCTGTATTCTGACCCTGTCTACATTGCTTCTTATGTAAGAAGGTGTAGAGTAGAAGAGAACCACTAGGTTCTATCTGTCTGTTTCTGACCCTGTCTACATTACTTCTTATAGGAAGGTGTACAGGAGAAGAGAGCCACTAGGTTCTATCTGTCTGTTCTGATATCTGTCTGACCCTGAGTACACGGCCCTATAATATCCCCTACGAAATCTACAAACGAAATTGTTTTGAATGTAGCAACCATGTGATAAAAGTATGGCGCATGAAGTGCTACCTAGATAGTAATCACACAAGACTTACATTAATCTGAAATCTGAGATCTGAATATATTTTTGAGGTCTGAATCTGAATACCTGTTATCTGATTTACCTGACATATCTGTTATCTGATTTACCTGACATATCTGAATATCTGTTTACCTGACATATCTGTTATATGACACTTGACACTTAATATCTGAGACGTCTGCTAGGATACTATGTTAGTTGAATTTACCATACCATATTAGGTCTGTTTCTGATATTAGTTAGATCTGTTTAGTTTTGTCCATGTGCTTGTATCCTATTCTATTTGTGACCCGGACTTGCCATTGACGGGTACTGTGTTTTCTTCTTTTCCTTTTTCCTGTATTCGATGATTGCAGATTTCGGTGGACAGATTCAAGAAGGTACTGGTGGTTCGCGGTATTAGTTGCTGATTATTATTTCTGTTTCCTGTTAGAACTTTATTCTGTATTCGTGAACTTGAATATTTCTGTACTTGAGACTTGAGTATTATTTGTATTCGGGCAATGTGACCCAAGATTATTGTGTTATTCAGATCATGAATATTTGAGATTAATGTGTTTTATTTCAAGTATTCTTGTTGATATTTGGTTCATAAGTGCATGTGGTTGATCTTTTTCTGGCTTCCGACTCTGATTTTACTGTGATATGTTGTAAAGAATTCCTGAACAGCTTAAGGATGATTATATTCATTCGCTGGACTTTTGTTACGCGCTCGTATTCCATGTTTTTGGGAAGCGGGGCGTGACACATTCCTTGGGCCGCTTTCACTGAGAGCTTTCTCACGAAGTTTTTCCCTAATGTCACCAAGAATGAAATGGAACGACAGTTTGTCTCATTAACTCAGGTTCGTCAGATAGTGTTTAATTATGCTTTTTAATTGTTATTTCATAAAGTATCGATGTTAAACTAAACACTATCTTGAATCAGGGAAATCATACCAGGGATGAGTACGCTGCAGAATTTGCCCGACTAAGTCGTTTTGCTACTGCTATGTTGGCAAATGACGAAGATAGAGGCCATCATTTTCTATTGGGCTTGGACATTGAGATTCAGGACCGTGTTGCTACCTTGCAGCTTCGCTCTTATGTTGATATCCTGGATGCTGCAAGAATTCAGGAATAGACCAGTTCAAGGAAGCGTGTTATTCAGCGTTCTGTTGCTGCTAGACCTTCTGGTGGGTCTATTAAGAGGCCAGCTTCGCCCCTTCCTTTCAGGGCATTGCCTTACCCGCCTGTTGTTCAGAAGCCGAACATAGTCTGCACGCATTGTCACAAGACTGGGCATTTGCACCAAGATTGCGTGATTGCAAACCGCCAGTGCCTTGCATGTGGAGGTGTGGACCTTATGGTTCATGATTGCCCTAGAGCGAGACCCATTGCACCAGTTGGAGGTTCCGCTCCTCAGGGGGCACTTGTTTGCCGTCAGGGTGGACCACCTCTTCCACCGCAGAGGCAGGTCTTTGGTCAGCGGAGAGTCGCTCCTAAGGGTAATCTTCCTGCAGGTCGTGGTCAGGCCTACAACTTGACTATGCAGGATGTTGAGACTGCTTTGGGCATTGTTGCAGATATATCTTTAGTTGTTTTTTATTTTGTATTCATTTGTATTTCAATTTGGATTTTCTTGCTATTTTATTCTTTTATCCTGTTGTTTATTCATGCTAGCCTCTCACTCATGTATGTTTTGCATTTTGCTTCTGCCTTTTGTGTTCTCACTTTGACTTCTTGCTAGGCATTATTCTTTTCCATTCCTTCCCTGCTCATGTCCTCTTTGACTCTGGTACTACTCATTCGTTTGTTTCCTCCCGCTTTGTCAATCTGCATCTCTTGGCTAGCAGTGCTATGCCAATAGCTTGGAACATTTCTACAGGTGGGGGTGTTATCGTGTGTTCTCAGATTTGTGAGCAAAGTCCCTTGGTTATTGGTGGTATCGATTTTGTTGCCGATCTGATTGTCATCAATAATTCTGGATTTGATGTTATTTTGGGGATGGATTGGTTTGGTGCCACTCATGATGTGATTGACTGCCGCAAGAAGAAGGTGGTGTTCCAAATGCCAAGACATTAGGAATTTGAATTCTGTGCAGGTGAAACGCCACTTTCTTGTGTGGAGAAGTTGGCTAGTCAAGAAGTTGGAATTATGGAGGAAGTGTGTGCTGATGATGTTGTTGCACCGTTAGTTGTGCAGGATTTTCTGGATGTTTTTTCTGAGGAATTGCCGGGATTAGCGCCAGATCGTGAAGTGGCATTCAGTATTGATGTTCAGCCAAGTACAGCTCCAATCTCTAAGAGTCCGTACATAATGGCTCCTGTTGAGTTGGCTGAGTTGAAGGAGCAGATTCAGGAGTTGTTGGATAGAGGTTTTATCAGGCCAAGTGTTTTGCCTTGGGGAGCTCCAGTTCTGTTCATCAATAAGAAGGATGGTAGTTGTAGGTTGTGCATTGACTACCGTGAGCTCAATAATGTCACAGTGAAGAACAGGTATCTGTTGCCAAGAATTGATGACCTATTTGATCAATTGGGAGGCACTTCTGTATTTTCGAAGCTGGATCTTCGTTCTTGTTACCATCAGGTTAAGGTGAAAGTCGAGGATGTGCAGAAGATTGCTTTTCATACAAGATATGGGCACTATGAATTCTGGGTGATGCCTTTGGAGTTACTAACGCTCCAGCTGTGTTTATGAGCTTGATGAATCGGGTTTTCTCTCCCTTTCAGGACAAGTTTGTGGTGGTTTTCATCGATGATATTCTTGTCTATTCTCGGAATCGGGATGAGCATACTGAGCACTTGAAGGTTGTTTTGCAAACTTTGAGGGATCATCAGTTGTATGAGAAGCTTAGCAAGTGTGAGTTTTGGTTGGATCATGTGGCTTTCTTGGGTCATATTATTTCTGGTGATGGATTTTCTATCGATCCGTCCAAGATTTCTGCGGTTAAGGATTGACCGATGCCGAAGTCTGTATCGGAAGTTCAGAGTTTTCTTGGTCTAGCGGATTACTACAAGAAGTTTGTTCGGGATTTCTCAAAGATTGCAGGACCGTTGACCAAGTTGACTGGGAAGGACCAGAAGTTTGTGTGGGACGAGTCCTGTGATGAAGCCTTTGTTGAACTGAAGAATCGGTTGACATCAGCACCGTGTTGACTACACCGGATGGATCAGGAGGTTTCGTAATTCACTGTGATGCTTTAGGTAGAGGTTTGGGTGTTGTTTTGATGCAATGAGGCAAGATTGTAGCATATGCATCTAGGCAATTGAGGCCGCATGAGAAGAATTATCCTACACATGATTTGGAGCTTGTTGCTGTGATCTTTGCCTTGAAGCTTTGGAAGCATTATTTACTTGGAGACCGAGTGGAGATTTTCACTGATCATAAAAGTCTCAAGTATGTGTTCACTCAGAAGGAGCTGAATATGAGGCAAAGGTGATGGTTGGAATTGATGGAAGATTATGTTATCAGTTTGCAGTATCACCCTGGCAAGATTAATTCAGTTCCAGATGCTTTGAGCAGAAGACCTGTTGCTATGGTTCTTACTGAGCAGAAATAGCTTGTGGAAGCTATGATGATATTAGAATTGGATGTGGTATTGCCTGGTTCTGAGCAGAGTTGTATGGTGCTTCAGTTGTAATCATCTTTGGTGGATCAGATTAAGGAGGCACAGTCTGGTGATGTGGAGTTGCAGCAATTTTGAGCTGAGGTTGAAGCTGGTTCTAGAACTAATATGGTGATTCACGAGGATGGATCTCTTCGCTTTGGGACTCACCTATGTGTTCCGAAGGGGGAAGTCAGACAGAAGTTACTTGAAGAAGCTCATTGCTCGTCATACTCTATTCATCCCGGTGGTACGAAGATGTATCAGGATTTGAAGTTGCATTTCTGGTGGCATGGTATGAAGAGGGTTGTTACAAGATTTTTTTCTCAGTGTCTGATCTGTCAGCAAGTGAAAGCAGAACATCAGAGGACTGCTGGACTTCTTCAACCGCTTCTTATTCCAAAGTGAAAGTGGGAGAATATCACTATGGATTTTGTGACTGCTTTGCCTAGAAGTCCCAAGGGTCACAATACCATCTGAGTGATTTTGGATCGCTTGACGAAGAGTACTCATTTCATTCCTTTCAGAGTTTGTTAGTCTACAGAGAATCTGGTAGAAAGATATATGCAGGAGATTGTGAGATTGCATGGTGTTCCTGTCGGTATTATATCAGACAGAGATACTAGGTTCAAGTCTTAATTTTGGGAGAGTCTTCAGAATAGTCTTGGGAGTAAGCTGAAGTTTAGTACTGCATTCCATCCGTAGACATGTGGTCAATCAGAGAGGACTATTCAAACCTTGGTGATATGTTGAGGTCCTGTGTGCTTCAGTTTGGAGGTTCTTGGGAAGACCATCTACACTTGGTGGAGTTTTCATACAATAATAGCTACCAAGCTAGTCTTCAGGCAACTCCATATGAAGTCTTGTATGGTCGGAAGTGTAGATCACCTAGTGTGCTCGGATGACATTGGTGTGAGGAAACTTTTGGGACCAGAATTAGTCGAGAAGACTGTTGATACAGTGGCCCAGATCAGGAAGCATTTGCAATCCGCACAGGACAGGTAGAGAAAATGGGCAGACGTGCACAGAAGACCGTTATAGTTCGAAGTGGGTGATCATGTTTTCCTCAAGGTGTCACCATGGAAGGGTGTGATTCATTTTGGCGGTGGGGGCAAGTTAAGCCCTAGATTTATTGGTCCGTTCGATGTGGTGGAGCACTTAAGAAAGGTGGCCTATAGACTCGCGTTGCCGCCAGTTCTTTGTGGAGTGCATGACGTCTTCCATGTTTCTCAGCCCAGGAAGTATGTTCGGGATGATAGTCATGTTATTAACCATTCGGAGTTGTCGGTTCGACCAGATTTATCTTGTGAGATTCATCCAGTGTCGATTGTGGACCGGCGGGAGATGATTTTGAAGAATAAGGTTATCAAGTTGGTTCGTGTTGCTTGGAATCCTCACTCGCCTGGTGAGTCGACTTGTGAGCTTGAAGTGTGATTCGAAAGAGATTTCCCCAACTTTTTTAGTAGTTCTTGTTCTTTTCTTTTCTTCGGGGTTACCCTACTACCACTTGCTTAAATTTCGAGGACGAAATTTTATTATAAGGTGGGTAGGATTGTAACTACCGTTTCCGCTATTTTTTCTTTCTCCTTTTGTAATATTTTATCTGAAATTGAATAAAATGCTCTATTTTGTTTTTTAATTATTTTAATTTAATCTTGTTCATGAAATTCTCCGTTCTTCTTGTTGAGCTATTCTTATTGATTCTATTTTCTTCTATTTAATTGTGGGTATTTTTATTTGAACCCTATTTTATTTTAACCCAACTCTTATTGAACCCTAAAACCCAATTTCATTTGTTCTTGACCCAAAATCGCTATTATTGGATCCTAAACAGCTAATCTAACACCCTAATTGTACCCTATAAATAGAACTCTACTTCAAACCTTAAAAATTGCACAATTTTGAAACCCTAGCCGCTTATTATCTCTCCCCTCTTTCTCTCTCCTCTCCGTTCTCTCTCCCATCGCTGATTTCCCACCCAAAATCAACCCCCTTCTTCTCCAACCATCTCTCCGGCGCCCCTTCATCCACCCCATCCTCTGACGACCCCCTGGTCGTCGAGCCCTCCTGTCGATGCCCACACAGCCACCCAACCCCAACCTCCCTTAACGCCACCACAGCCAAAAACCCCCGTCCTTCCGCTTTCCGTCGTCGATCAGGCCAAGCAGTGACGCCTCCTGCAACGCCTTCACTCGCCGCGTCGACCCCCGTCGCCGCCTTCAGCCAGCGACACCGTCGTCGCTCTTACTACTGTTGTTGCCGAACTCTCTCGCTCTCTTGCTGTGATTGCTGCAGTTGCTGTGTACTCTTGTTGTTATTGCTTTGGGATTTTATTGCACGTATATTGCACGTGTTATAAATTGCTAGTTCGTCGATTCGTTGCTTCGGGATCCTTATCCCATTATTCTTGGTATTCGTTTTCACCGTTTATAAGGAAATTCACTTCCCCTTGAATTGTACATTGTATCAAATTCAGGTTTCATTGAAATTCTTGCAAGTAGATACTATTCGTTATCATATCGCTGAATTGATTATCTTCGTTGGGTCTATTGAGGGTTTACACGAGCTAACCCCAGCATTCTTGACATCGTTCCACTTTTGACTCCAAAGATTGAATCTTTCATGTGTGCATATAGAATTGATAATAGGGTTGTTCATATAATTGTCACACAAATAAATTATTGTAGAAATAATTGTTAGGTTGTATGTTTGGTTGATTGATTGTTGTTGGTTCATGATAAATTGATGTATGAGTGTGTTCTAATTATATTCCTCTTGTTTTTGTACCCTTCATGCTGATTGAGAAGTTTATCGACTAATAGAATTGTTACCCATCATCTTTAATTAATTTATTTCATGAAACTACACAAAACCTGTATATCGCTTGCTGACCTGTATGTTGACTGCTATTTTTGAACCAGTAAATGATCTTAAAATGAATTACCTTCTGAATATGAATTGTAAACTTATCTTTCTAGTTTCCAGAACATCTTGAATTTTTGAATCTGAGTTGTGTAGCAAAAGGTATGCCTGTTTTACTACAGATGTGTTTTTACTTTCATAGTTTCAGATTCTTGTATCATGCATGCTTAAACAATAAAAAAGCTGATCAAACGATAAAATTTTAGTCTGGAAATTTCCAGATTGTTGCTTAACACTTTTAGGAGTCTATAAAATATTTTTAATGAATTTATTATTGAGTTTTTACTGATTCTAAAATTATAATAACATGATGTCGAAATTCTGCCTGAACATAAAATCTGTAAAGAACATTATGTTTGACCAAGCTACTGTTGTCGGATTTTGAACTTTAAATATGCGTTAGAACCGTGTGGAAGTCTAGTTTCTTGAAATTCTAACGGATTTACTTTTCGATTTCCGAAACAGTAGGAAACTGTATTTTTGTACAGACTACTCTTGCTGTCCAGAATTTTGTAATCCAAGTTTTAATAGATTAATTATTCATATATCGAAATATTGCATGAATTAATGTATGTATGTTGTATTGCATGATCCCAATGAGTTATTGTCACCATTCTAATTTTCCTATTTCATGTTACCATCCTATTGTTCGCATATTGATACTATCGTTCACCGAAATGTCCATTAATTGCATATGTATTGTTGCATTGATAAATAATTAATAAGCCGGAGTTTAATGGATTGACTAGAGTAGTTGATGATATAGAGACTGTATTGAGATGATAGCCCATGATTATTACCGTTATCATCATCGTATAAGAAATTACACCATGGCCTGTGTTATTACCGTTATCGTCATCGTGTAAGAAATTACACCATGGCCCCTGTTATTACCGTTATCGTCACCATACCCAGTACATAAACTATAAAATCTACCACTATAGTCTAAACGAAATTGATTGTATGCATCGAACCTGTGGTATGGAACATATGGGACACATTAGTACATGCATTAGTTAGAATTTAAAATGATTAATAGACATAAGGATTGACACATCACCGACATTGCATATTGTTCATCATTATTCCTATTGATATCGAATATTAGCTAAGTGTTATTGTTATTATTCTTGATCATTGATTACTGTCACCGAATATTGAATTATTCTTTATAGCCATTGCATCGATTACCGGATATTGATTATTGATCATCGTGCCATGTTATTGATTCCTATTGATCCATTGATTCATTGTTATACCGTTATTCCATTGTTCTTTGCTTTCTCTACTTGCTGTCCATGACTTGCTCTAAAGACAATTTTTCTTCTCTTTTTAGATGAAGTGTATACAGGTAAGAAGGAGAATTGCCTACTGGAATTGGAGAGAAAACTTTTTAAAGGACTATTGCTTTATAATTAAATGTTATTTCATTGAACTATTGTATTGAGACTTATTGCTATTGCATTTGAGACTTATTACTGTATTGGGATTTATTATTGTATTGGGCTTATGTCCCGGATTTTATTATTTTTCTAGATGTTGAATTATTATTGTATTTGGATATTTTATATTGTTTCATTCCAAGTATTATTGTTCATGAGATTATTATTACCTGCGCATTTGTTCTGTATTGATTATATTGTGAGTTGATCGGATAAACAACTTATAGGTGATGTTAATCATTCGCTTGGCCAATGTCATGTACTCGTATTCCATATTTTTGAGAAGCGGGGCCTGACAATGGCAGTTTTGGATATATAGAAAAAAAAGCCACCTCATTTTGCACCTCACCTCAGGTTGTACAGACTATATATGTTATTTACCTTTTAGGGTAGTTTCAGGAATATGAAAAAAGAACCACCCTCATTTGAAAACCCACCCAATCTGCACCTGATCTCAACAGTCCGGAAGGGGCATTTTGGACAACATGAAAAGTCACCCGGATGCACCTCACTCTCTGTGCATACAAAGTTGGGGGTGTTTTATTTATTTTTTATTTAATTTTTAAAAAAATGTAGTGCATCGCCGTCATGTTAAATTAATAAGGTTTAATAAAACAAATGCAGAGTACTGAGCGAGATACAAGTAACTACAATGCAGGAAAAACCTCCACCAAATATGGGAAGGTGGGACAGATACAAGAATTACATGGAAGCATAAACAACAGCAGTTGTACAATCAAAACAAGAGAGATCCATCTAACATAACCCTGAAGGGTATGAGTTCAGTGAGTGACGCTCCACTCAGTCGAGATTAGGTTCAATCTCTATCTCTTTGTCCTCATACTCTTCAATCTGGAAGGCATTGGCAATCCTCCTTCTTGGCCCCATCAGCAGGTGTAGCCCAAAAGGAGATACAATGCAATATAAGTTAAATTACCAGAAATATTGTTACTAATCCCAGGAAAGTAAATGTTATTCTTATTCAGACATAAAACCCAAGTCATTACGGTGATGACGATGTACCAAGTTTCTTTCATCTCGTGCCTCTCTTTAGCGAACCTGGGGCCTACCCACAAGTCCTCATAGTTTAAGGGATAAATGTTTGGACCAAGCACTCTTAGCACTTCAACCAGGACAGCTTTGCTCCTATAACACTCATTGAATAGGTGTTCTCAAGTCTTAGTGGCCGTTGAGCATAACCCACAGGTGTTTACTTTGTTCGATTGTCAGTTTGACCAGGTTCTCCCTCGTCAAGATAGCATTTTTTAGAACCAACCAAAGAAATACTTTAACTTTAGCCTCTAAAATGTATGCAATTGTAAAGTGACCTGTAGCACCCCGAATTCCCAACACTGGAATTTCGTGACACAACCAGAATCTTGCTTCAAATAGTACATAACATAGAAAGGTACAAGAATTTAAAAACTTTTATTACATGAAGTGTTATTACATTGTCCCTGTAACGCCCCTGCCCCTAGCTCAGACAATTTATACAATTTATAAGACAAAGTAGATACTATGTAGTACAACTGCCCACCACAGGCTGCCTCTCAAAAGTTGGTTAACCGATTAGTTGACTCTTGATCATAGGCTATTATATTTATATTATATTTTATTATAGATATATCCCGATATGGGACAATATTCAACACTTCCCCGCTGTCTTCTTGGTGTGACGTCAGCACACTCTTTTTTTTTGAAGCACATCCGAAATGCTTCTCCGGGTGGGGCCCTCCACTCATAACGCCACGTCACCTCGATGACAGTGAAGCCAAGCCAGAGCAGAGCTCTGCTTCTTTTTGAAATTGTGGGCCCTCCAATTTCAATTCAAATCCTTTTTATGTAAATCCATGTATATTTTATATAATCAAACAACCACTATAAAACTTTTTTCAACATATGTTTTTATATATATTTTTATATATAATTTTGAAAACTACGGGGTGTTACAGTCCCAAAAGTACAAAAAATTATTACAAATAACTTTACAATGAACTATGAACAACATCTCTATACTAGGATGATCACCCAGCTCGAGGGCCTCCTGCTCCCACAATCAGGTAGCCCTGCATTAAGCAACAGTGGGCACGTCAGCTGAATACAATTGATGCAAAACTAATAAAACCAGCAACTCCCCAAAACTCAACAAACAATAATTGATGCAAAGAAAAAACGTGCAGAAAAGATAACCAGTGTTGGTGTATGCCATGCCTAAAGTCTAATGCACAATACACAAATGCACATGATGCACTTATCCTAATGCAATTCATTTGAAAACGTATGCATCCCATACTACATACTTTCTCAAAGTCAACTTCATTGGAAACGTACGCATCTCATACTACATACTTCCCAAGGAGTTTGGTTTCTTCTGGTTATAGAGTTCGATCACTCGCTACGCATCCTACTCTTGTACTCTATCCCATTCCTGAAATTCACTTAGTGGCTGATGAGGTTGCATTTTGTCGGTCTACTTCCGCCATTGCAGTCAATAGTGGTGTCCCCCGTTTTCCATTATGCCGGGTCCCTGCAGTCCCACTTCTCCGGACCTCAGCCAAAAGCTGTTCACGAGCATACAGGTGGCCCTGAGGAATCCCTGCTCACCGAGACACATAGAGTCTTACTCACCCTTGGAGAGTCTTACTCTTGCTCCCTGCTCGTACTAAACAACATAGAACTTGATGGATCCGTATGGTCCATTCCCTACTTCCGACAGGAGCACATCCCGTTCTTACCACTAGATCCCAAAAATAAACAGACGAGATCACGCCGCCCATCCCCCTGGCCCTGTGAGATGGCGCCACACGTGTCCCCTTGACAGGCGAGTACAACTCCAACTAGTGCCTAACCTAATAATAAGATGACATAATATTCTTGCATGAAGTGTTATTTCATGGTTTTGGATTCGTTAAAAATATCATTGTGTCTACTCTAAGTTCTTAATTGAAAGTTTTCTCAAATTATTTCATTTTGAAGGCGAAAACAGTCAAAAAGCAGACACATGTAAAAGCTTCCAATATTATCAAAACTATCACCCAGTCAAACGTTAAAATCCTTTAAAATAACAAATGATCTCCAAAGTTCATAAAATTTAATAGTAATGTTCCACACACATAGAGTAACCACATATCAAAAATTCTCCTAAAATTTTCAAGTACAAAAGAAGTTATGATATTATGAATGAAGTAAAAAATTTCAAACTGCACTTCGCACTGCCTCTTAACCATGTCCACAAGTTGCATTTTAAAATAACAGAAATTCTCTTTCAAAAATTACAAATTTGGTGGAAATATCCCACACAGATTGAGGAAGCTACTGTAAAATTTTCAAGTCAAAATTTCATACGGATACCAAGTTATGATTTTTCTAAGTTGTGCATGCTACAATCGCATAACTGAAATTTCATCCCTGACTAGGCAGCAAAAGTGAATTTTATTAAGATAACAATTCATCTTCAAAAATTACAAAATTTAGTAGAGTTGTAGTAGACATGCATTTGAAGCTTCAGGTAAAAAGTTTAGCTTTAAAATCCTATTAATCATGGAGATACAATTCTTCTAAGTTGAGCATGACAATTTCATTCGCAGACAGCAACATACACAGCACAGCAGTAACTTTATATTTTTTTTAAAATATCAATCCTTAACCAAAATTTACGAAATTTTGTGGAGACATTGGAGACACAATCAAGATGCTCCTGTATATTTTCAAGCCTAAAACCCAACATGGTATAAAGTTATAAATTTTCCAATCTTCTCATGTTAAAACCTTCCAAGATTTTATCTTTCTTCCACTATTATACTTCTAACACTTAGAATTGTAATCACACAACCATTATTCATTCACACCATCATGCAACTCAATCAAATAGCATTTTCCATCCTAAAAACACAATTTTTAAACATTCCATGGAGTTTTTAGAAGTCACCCACTATGAAAGTTGAGATTTTTCCTCAAATTTATTTCCTTGCTTGAAAACTCCTCCTCCAAGCTTCTCCACTTGATGACTCTTCTTCACATCCTCACCTCCTAAGCTTTAGAATGGAGAAATTTACTCTTTGAATTGGTAGAAATGTGTAGAATTTGTTAGAAGCAAGAAGGGTGAAAGTTAGTGTTTTAGAAGGAAATGGAGAGAAAGATAATGAGATGAGTTGTGAGGGTGTTTAAATAGGGAGAGGGGGGGTTGGATTTTCGGCCCATGGTGAGGATAGGGTGAGGGGATGGGGGTGGTGACCATACTCCAAACTAGCCCATCATTTTAGAAAGGTGGATTAGGGTTTTGGTTTATGGTTTTATGGTTTATGGTTTTATGGTTTTGGTTTTATACTAGTCACATGGTTAATTCTAATCATACAACATACAATACTCATATGTATATATCTATGTATTCATACATCTATACTTGCATACATATGTCTTTATACATATGTAACACAGTGCAAGCTAAAAATAAATTTCAAAGGAAGTTTGTATAAAAATTTAATTATTAATATTTTCCGGGGACCTTATATTACTCCCTCCTTAGAGTAGTTCTGTCCTCAGAACTATGCTTGATAGGGAGAGGACAAGATATACAAGGTCACAGAAACAATCCCGGGAAAGCATCCCTCATACAGCTCTCCGGCTCCCAAGTGGCTTCCTCCACGAACTTTTTTCTCCAGAGCACCTTGACCATCGGAATGACTTAATTTCTCAGTACCTTCTCTTGTCAATCTAGGATCTTTCCTGGCTGCTCCTTGTAGAAGATGTCCACCTGCAAATCCTCAGGAATCTCTGGCAGTTGGTGGCTCAGATCTAGTACATATCTCCTTAGCATTGAGACATAGAATACATTATGCACTTGTGCCAACTCTTCGGATAGCTCTAACTTGTATGCCATCTTTCCAACCCTCTTCAGAATCTTATATGGCCCAATATACCTCGAGGCTCCCTTCCAAACCTGATTCCTCCCTTGGTAGGTGAGATCTTCAAGAACACTGAGTTGCCTTCTTCAAATTCTAGTTCCCTTCGGTGGTTATCAACATAGCTTTTCTTTCTGCTCTGTGCTATTAGTAATCTCTTCTTGGTCAGCTCAATCTTCTCCGAAGCCTACTATACGATTTTAAGCCCTAACATCTGCCTCTCTCCTACTTCATACCAGCATACGGGCATCCTACATTTCCTTCCATAAAGTGCTTCATATGGAGCCATACCAATACTAGCTTGGAAACTGTTATTATAAGCAAATTCTACCAAAGCTAAGTACCTTTCCCAGCTCCCTTCGAAGTCCAAGACACACGCCCTCTGAATGCTCTCTTGAATTCTATTTACTCTTTCAGTTTGTCCATAAGTCTGCGGATGGAAAGTTGTACTGAAATCTGTCCTAGTCCCCAAATCTGCTTATAGATTCTGCCCGAATCGTGAAATGAACCTTGCATCTCTATCAGAGACTATCGATACTGGCACTCCAAGCAGTTTCACTACCCCTTCAATGTAAACTTCTGCCAGCTTCTCCAATGACCATGTATTTTTTACTCGAAGAAAATGTGTAGTCTTCATCTGAAGGTCTACAATAACCTAGATCGAGTCGTTACCTTTAGAGCTCCTAGGTAAACCCGTGATAAAGTCCATACTGATGTTCTCCCACATACACTCTGGAATGGGCAGTGGCTATAGTAATCCTTCGGGCTTCTGATTCTCTGCCTTGATCTTCTGACATGTAAGACATCTGGCCACAAAATTTGCTATATCCCGCTTCATTCCAGCCTACCAATAGTATTGTTTCACATCCTGATACATTTTTGTACTTCTCGGGTGGACAGCAAGTAGAGTGGTGTATGCTTCCTGCATGATTTGTTCCCTTAAATCCCCATCCTTTGGTACGCACAACATGTTCTCGAGCCATAATAATCCTTCCCTTATACAAAACTCTGGAAGTTTCCCCTCGTTCAGCTACTCCTTCATTGCTTGAATATCTGCATCCCCTTCCTGAGCCCTTTTGACTTGCTCCTTCAGGTTTGGCTGTAACTCCAACCGAGCTAAAATGGCCCCTAGATCTTCAGTGATCATCTCGATACTGGCCTGCCTAATATCATCCTCCAACTCCTTCCTGGTTGCAATCAAAGTGGATATGCTTCTTTTCCTACTAATTGCATCTGCCACCACATTTGCCTTTCCTGGAAGGTATAAAATTTCTGGTCGGATATCCTCCAAGACCTCCAACCAATGCCTTTGCCATAGATTCAAATCTTTCTACAGGTATATGTACTTTAGGCTCTTGTGATCTGTATACAATTCCACTTTTGCTCCATAGATATAATGTCGCCATATTTTCAAGGCAAAAATTACTGCGGCTAGCTCCAAATCATGCGTGAGATAGTTCTTTTCGTGTGGTTGGAGTTGCCTTGACCCGTAGGCTATTACTCTTCCTTCTCACATCAGGACGCACCCAAATCCCAAATGTGAAGCATCACTGTAGATCACATACCATTTGTCCACTTAAGGCAAGACCAAAATTGGTGCCGAAATCAACCATTTTTTTAACTCTTGGAAGCCTTCCTCGCACTTCTCAGTCCATTGAAATTTCTTGTCCTTCCTTGTTAAGGCTGTGCGCGGCACTGCTATCATTGCATAGTCCGAGATGAACTTCCGGTAGTATCCAGTTAACCCTAGGAAACTTCTAACTTCTTTCACTGTTTTCAGTTGAGGCCAATCCTTCACCGCTTCAATCTTTTGTGGATCAGTGGTCACTCCCTCCTTAGAAAGGACATGGCCAAGGAATGCAACTTCTGTCTTCCAGAACTCACACTTTGACAACTTTGCATACAATTGATGTTCCTGTAGCTTGTTCAGTACTGCAGTTAAGTGCCTGGCATGCTCTCCCTCTGATCTTAAGTACACCAAAATATCATCTATGAAGACCATAACGAACAAGTCAATGAATGGCCGAAGAATCCGGTTCATCATATCCATAAAAATTGCTGGAGCATTGGTTACTCCGAATGGCATTACCAAAAACTCGTAGTGGCCATGCCGAGTCCTGAAAGCTATTTTTGGTATATCCTCCTCTTTGACACGGACTTGATGGTAGCCTGACCGCAAATCGATCTTTGAGAATACAGCTGCTCCATGAAGGTGATCGAATAAATCATTGATCCTGGTAATTGGATACTTGTTCCGAACCGTGACTTTATTCAATTCCCGATAATCAATACACATTCTTGCTGCACCATCTTTCCTTTTTACTAGCAGCACTGGTGCTCTCCAGGGTGAAGCACTAGGCCTGATAAATCCCTTCTGCAGTAGTTCCTCAATCTGCTGCTTAACTTCATTCTGCTCTACTGGTGCCATCCGATACGATGCCTTTGATACTGGCGCACTGCCCGGTTGAATAACGATGCTGAACACCACATCTCTGTGTGGAGGCAATCCCGGTAACTCCTCAAAAAATATGAGTGGGAAGTCTCGTATAATGGGTATCTTCTGGACCTCCTCTGGTACCTTCATCCCAGATGTGGTGGCTAGAAACTTTCCTCTCTTCTTCTTTCATTGAAACACAATCTTCGGCCCTCCGGGCACCCTCATGGTTACCTTCTTTTCCTTGCAATCTATAGTAGCTGTATACTTCGACATCCAATCCATCTCTATTACCACATCTGCTCCCACGAATCCCAGCTCCAATAGGTTCACACTTAGGGTTTCACCTCCGATCACAGTTGTAACCCATATTTTTCTATTTTGAATTTTATTGTAATTTATTTCCTTTTGCCCAATTATTATATCCAAATTTTCTTTGAATAATAAATCTTGCTTCTCTTGATCATTTTGTACTCTTTTGGCTTGAATCCTGTATTTTTGGTTCACTACAAATTTTGCGCTTTCGTGTTTGAGTTTGAATTGATCCGCTATATGTCTATCTCATTGTCTTCTATTTGTTTTTCTCTTTTTGGAGCCTAAACCCATTAACTCGCAACTCAATACCCCACATCTTAATCCCCTATTTAAATACCCCTTAAAACCCTAATTTAATATAGCTAATCTCTCTCTCTCCTACCCCCGCCGCTCACCCTCTCTCTCTCCAACCTCTGTTTTCAAAACCCATCCGCACCCCCTGTCTTCCTCTCCCGTCACTTCCACCGCCCTCCGTCGATCCCCTCCGCCACTTCGTCGCCACCCCTGGTCCTCATCGCCACCCTCTCATCCAACCACCGAAGTTCCCACCCTCATTACGTCATCTTCGCCATCCACCGAACCCATTACCACCTGCACCTTCTCATCGCCCCCTCACTCGACGACAACCACCCCCGTAGCCACCTCTTCACCCTAAACCAATCCTCGCCATTGTCAAAGAAGCTTTGCCGCTTGACCTCCACCCTATCAACATCCAGTGCTGTCTCCATCCCGTCTCCTCCTCTGTTTCGGTGTGAAACAGAGCACCGATCGAGCCCCGCCATCCCTCGTCTCTGCCGTCGCTCCTCGACCGCTAGCGCCCCGCCGTCAGTACCCCCGAACACCCCCCTGAGTCACCACAGTCACCAGCGATCCTCGCCGCTACTCTCCTTCCCTTCTTCGATCATTGTTTGGTGTTCGGGTAGGGGAGATCCGGTTTTGGGTGTTTGCTGTTCAGGTAGTGAAGAAGGGATTGGATCCATTGTTTGGTGTTTTGTGGAGGAGGATCCTGTATTTGGATTGGAGTTGTTTTGTGTGTGTGTGTGTGTGTTTGCATGGGCTTGCACGTGTTCCGTGCTTCGTGATCGTGGTTCGTCGCCCGGAATTCTCATGCTGTTATTCTATATACTCGAAATTATCATCTAACAGGAAAGTCTCTTCTTGAAACCCTTTATTGTTTGTGTTCAAGATTCTTTGATCTCCGCAAGTAGATCCCAATCTTTTTATCATATTGCTATTTGAATTCTGTTAGTGTATTGAGGGTTTACACGAGCTAACCCGATATATTCTTAACATCATGCCTACGTCTTTGATCTAAACCCTAGTCTCTCTTGCACATTGCATATGCACGTTTACATGAAAAATAACTAGATCCATGTTATAGGATTATTTGATGAATTGAATATGTCGATTGAATTTGATTTAATGAATTGATCACCATGACTGTGAAATTGCATCTTAAATCTAGAAATCTGCATGTTAAACATCTAATAGCACTTTGTTTATTGATTATCATGAATTATATGTTTCTATGATGAAATTATTGCTTATTCGTATCAACCTATTTTCTGGCCTGCTGTTTGTGTCTTTTTGTATCAAATTTTCGACCCTGTTACTGTTGTAATTTGAAATAACTTTCTGAATATGATTTATAGCCCCATGAGTACATTTTCCAGAAATTTTGACGGATCTGAAATCTGAGATATAATCTGTGAGATATCCTATTTTTAGTACAACTGTGTCTGAATTTCAAGATTCCCAAATTCATGTGTATCCTCCTGATTTATAAATAAATAGAACATGATAACAGTAAAACAAAAATAAGAGATTAATTTGACTGAGACTAGATATGTGTAAGAACCACCCTGAATTTTTGTAGATTTAATTGATGAGTTTTATGACCTGTTTCATATGTGTTTATACAATCTATAACTTGCTGCCTGAACATAATTACTGAAAAGAATAGGATTTTCAACCTAGTTTCTTTAGCTTTTATATGTCGTATATATATTTGCTGGAACCGGTAGAGAGTCTAGTTTCTAGAATTTTTGACGGATCCAGATTTGTTTTTTTGTAGCAGCGGTAATCTATGTTTTTGTACAGTAACGTCCTGCTTGTATGATTTGTGTTAATTTAACTTGTTTGCTTCTTGCTTTGTCTATAACGAGTAGAATTAGTCACACCTAGCATAATACATCCCTGACACCTTGTTGCATGCTCACATAGGATGAAATAAAATGTTAACAAGCTGAGGTATTATGGGTTGATTTGGTAATGAACGATCGAAAAATGTACTTGGTAAAGGCCTTCTTGCTTGCAAGATTTATTACATGGAAGGTGGAGAAATACTTTTCATTTTGTGATCACGCTATCATGATATCTTGTCATCTTGATACCGAGTACATGATCCGTGAATTTACCATCAGTCTAAAGCGTTCACTGGTTGCTTGCACCGAACCTGTGGTATGGAACATATGGGATACAGTAGTACGTGCACTAGATAGATTAATAAAATGATTAATAACCTGCGTTTGACATTTCATGCTTGATCCTGTATATCGTCACCAATATAGAAAATTAAATTGATACCATTCATTACATGCATGATTAAATATAGACCTTTGATATTATTGTCAATCTTTGACTTTGTTATTGACTTTTGTCCCGTCCCTTTTCTTTGTTATACTATGTTCCTGTTACTCCCTGTTTTCTCTACTTGTTGTCCATGACTTGCTCTATGAACATTATTTTCTTTCTTTGTAGATCAAGAATTTACAGGTACCGAAGGATCTCTACCAGCAGGAATTGGTGAGCAACGACTCTAGAAGATGGAACCATAGATTGCGCTACTTAATTTACTTTATTGCTAGATTTATTTCTTTTGAACATTGTCTTTGACATTATACTTTGTTTTGGGCTTTTATGACCCGGAGTTGTTTATCCCAGATGTTGGATTATTATTTGGATTATCTCATTTATTATTGAAGTTGATCTTGTTTATGTGATTATATCTCCTTGTCCTGGTTGTAATTGTTATTTCATATTATTGAGTTAGTCTGGTACAGCTTAAGAATGGTGTTTACATCATTCGCCGGGTCTACGTTACGTACTCGTAATTTGTATTTTGGGAAGCGGGGCGTGACAACAATCTTGCAGTCTTTATAACACACACTGGTAGTTAGAGTAGCTCCCGACGGCGTAGCTACCTCCAAAGCTAATTCAAGAGTTGCCGGATGCGTGCATTTTAACTTCTCAGAAAAAGACTTAGACACAAAAGTGTAAGATGATCCACTATCGAACAAGACACTAGCTTGGATTCCATTAATAATTAAACATCCTGCTACAAAAAGTTACAGCTTCATCAACTTACATACATAGTTCAAAAATAGACTTAAACATCCTACATATCATTTCATACCAGTTATTACACCTTCATTCCCTTCGGCATCCTCCTCGGTTATGGCAAAGACACGTCCTTGGCGAAGAGGCTTCTTTCCCCTGTCATTTGCTTTCTGAGTCGGCCCGTTGTTGCCTTTCTGGAGTTGGGGACAACTGGATCTGACAGTGCCCGACCCTCCCACAGTTGAAGCACTTAGGTGGGTTGGTCTGCAAGTTGCACTTTGGGCATTGATTCTTGAAATGTCCTAGCTCACCAAAATTAAAACAAATCCCTGGCTGGAGGGTTCCTGTCCTGTCATTGGGCTTCTGGAACTTCGGTCTTTGACCTTGCTTCTGGAAGTTTGAGGCTGGAATAGACCTTTTCCCTTTGTTCCAGCTTCTTGTCCTTGTGAAAACTGATTCTGATTCATGTCTATCTCTGTGACGGCTGCCAGACAAACTAGTTTGTTAAACCTTCGAATACAAAGTGGCACCATTCTTGACCTTAATGCAGGTCTCATGTCCTTGCTCAAACCTTTTCTCCTTCTTTACCTCATCATGTACCACCTCAGGAGCGTATCAAGACAACTGTGTGAATTTCATCTCATACTCTCAGATTGACATACTCCTTTGCTTTAAGTTAAGGAATTCCATGGCCTTTTCTTCCTGGACATCGAGAGGGAAATAGTGTTGTCTAAACTCCTTGAGAAAGTCTTCCCATGTTACAGGGCCATCTCCCAAGCTGCATTTTATGGATTGCCACTAGACACCCACATCCTTCTCCACAAGAATAGTTGCTAACTTAACCTTGCTCTCCTCCGGGGTCTCAAGCACTTCGAAGACGATCACCACTTGTTGTATCCAGTTGTCGGCTTCTGTGGGATCTGCTTGGCCTTCAAAGACTGGTGGCTTCATCCTTTTAAAGGACTCTACCATCTTGACTGAATCGGTCATCACGTTCCCTGGGTTCCTTCCCTGCACCTGCCGTGGCATGAAGTTCTTACTTGCTTCCAAAAATGCCCTCATCATTTGATAGACACGTGCAAATTCTGTTTCGACATTGAGGCCAGTTCCATTGGCCCCACTACCCTCGGCTTCAGACCATCCACTGGGACCACTCCTAGTCCTTCTCGACATTTGATGCATGGTAGGAAATTTTTCACATATGTCTCTCAATATGGTGTTGTGAAAAAGAAGGAAATGTGGCATTCAACAATAATATATGTAACATCAGTATTTAGGCAAAACATAATACTTAGATTTTTTTTTCATTCATTCGTTCATTTATACATAACAGTCCAGCTAGTCACTTGCACATATACACCCCACATATACACCCCAAAACATATCCATAGTTGCAAAACATGCAAAACATACAAAACATATACTAGGCTTGCTTTTACTGATTGATTCCTGCGGAGTTCGCTGCTTCCTGCACCTGTAACCCCCGTTCCCGTAAATACATATTTTCTGAATATTTTCTGTATTTTGATTATTCATAAACTCAATTTTGTTTTTAATTCAATTTAGTTCTTCTATTAAAATCTTTACCAATCGAAAATTATATTTATTTCAAATAATGGTGTATTTTAACTTTATTTCTATTCCTAATTGATCAGCTATTTATATTATTACTATTTAGATTATTTTAATAAATTTGTTAAACCTAATTCATATTTGTTATATAATCTTGTTATTACTATTATTATTATTGTTATTGTTATTATTATTTTATTTTTTTTTGTTATCGTTATTATTATTATTATTATCATCATTATTATTATTGTTATTATTATTATTATTGTTATTGTTAATATCATTATTACTATTGTTATTGTTAATATTATTATTGCTATTTTAAAGTACAAACCAAGTATATTATTTGTATATGACTATTCTAATTATTTGTGAAAAGTTAAATATTAATCTAATTGTATTGTTCAATTAATTTTATTAAACCCTGTAAAATATTATTTTGCAACATATGAGAATTTGTGCGTTGTATTTATAAATCCTATTTTTATTTACTTATCCTTCTCCCTATTGGATTTAAACCCTACAACCTGTTAACCCTACACCCAAACCCATTCTTATTGGATTCCTACCCAAACCCACTACCCATTAACCGAATATCCCAACTTACCCTATATATACTAACCTATTCACCCCTAATCATAAAACCCTATACTGTTGAACCCTAGCACCAGCCGCCCTCTCTTATCACTCATCTCTCTTCCCTTCCCCTATTCGTCTTCCCCAACCTGCCCATCGTTCAACCCCAGCTCCCATTGTTGCATTCGCCAAGCTCCGTCCTCGTCGCCCCATCATCTCCCTCCTCGCCTCGTCGCCCTCATCCAACCCTGCCAATCTTAACACTTTCTTCCTCCAACCTCTGCAGCATCCCCATCGACTGCCCTACCACAGTCATCTCTCCGTCGTCTCCTCTGTTGTCCTTCCCAACAATGCCACATTACCACCGCATCCTGCTCGACCCCCTACCTCGCATCTTCCTCTTCCTCTATTTTGTTTTCCAAACAGAGCGCCCACCGCCACCTTGGTCGACAGCCGGTCAGAACCACCAGCCGTTGCTCAAGCAACCACCACCGACACCTTTACCCTCGCCGTCGATGATCACCCTGCCCTGCCTTCATCCCTGTACATCGTCGTCATCTCAGCATAGTCAAAACGAAGTTGCAATCCACTGTCTGCTGTTGGATGCTTAGAGATTTGTTGTTTTGCTGTGTTTCCTTGCACGTAGATCGCACGTGTTTTTGCGGGTTCGTGTTCGTTGTTCTAGGATTCTCATCCCATTATTCTTTGGTATTTGAATTAATCGTCCATAAGGCAAGTCACTTTTCCTCTTGAATTGAATATTGTATCAAATTCAAGTTTTTATTGAAATTCTTACAAGTAGATCCAATTGTTCATCGTATAGTATATTGTTCTTCCTCTTTCGTTGAGTATACTGAGGATTTACACGAGCTAACCCAACTATTCTTGACTTCGTGCCTTTATCGACTCCAAAAATTGAATCTTTCATGCATTCATGTAGTATTGGTGATAGGGTTATTCATATAAACATCACATAAAGATACTATCGTAGAATCGAATACTAGGTTGATTGCTTGAATAATTGATTGATGAATTGTGTGGTTAATTTAGTGTGTGTGTGTGTGTGTATTCTTAATGATGTTTACCATGCTATTATACCTACCATGCTGATTATGAAGTTTATTGACCAATTGAAGTGGAACCCATCATGTTAGATCGCTTTATTTCACAAAATCTATTGAAAGTATGTATGTTGTTCTCTATAAGGGATTTGTGACACATTTCCGACCTATTATTTGACATCAAAATTAATAACTTTCTGAATAAGAGTTGTAGCACTATGTCTCTAGTTTCCAAAACATCCACGATCTTTAAATTCCGAGTTATATTGCAAAAGTTATGATGATTTTACTACTGCTGTGTTTTATTTCCAGAATTTAGATTCATCTATATTTTCATGTTTAAACTATTAAAAAGCCAAATTAATGTTACAATAATGCGCTGATAATTTCTAGAATGATAGTTAACATGTTTAGGAGTCTAATGAATATTTTTAATGAATTTATAATTGAGTTTTTGCTGATTCTAAAGATATAACAACTTGATGTCGATTTTCAGTCAGAACATATAACCTGTAAAGAATGATGTATTTTACCTAGCTACTGTTATTGGAATTTTGACTTTTAATATGCGTTGGAACCAGGGTAGGAGTCTAGTTTCCAGAACTTCTGCTGGATCCACATTTTCTATTCTGTAGCAGCGGAAAAACTGATTTTGGTACAACAACCTACTACTGTCCAGAATTGAGTTTTCATGTTTTATAATATATAATTGAATCTATATTGTTGTATTTGATGCATTTAATTGTATGGTGTGCATTGCATGATCTTTGTGTTGTTTCGTCATCATTCTAGTGTCCCCTATTGATCGCCTCATCGTTTCCCCTATTGATATTATAGTCCCTATCGTTCCCTATTGTTATCGAAATGTTGCCAACAACTATTGCATATTGATTGAATAAAGAATTGTTAACAAGCCTGGGTTTAAGGGTTGACTTTAATAGTGGACAATATAGGGATTGTACTCGGATGAGGGGCCCGTGGTGTAACGCCCCGATTTCCATACACTGGGAAACTGTGACATAAGCCAGAATCTTTTCCTTCAATTAGCCACAATACACAAAAACGGGAAAATTTAAAACTTTTTATTTAACACCAAAGTATTACAAGTCAGAATGTTATAAAACTGCAATATATTACATCAGTGTTACAATAATACCTTACAAGCCCAAGTGTTACAAACCTTCAATAAATTTACATCAGAGTTCAATGAATGATAAATAACACTTGGTACTTCACTTGGATGCTTCTCAACAATTAATAAATTACAATTGAAACAATGATAACAAACACATATTACAATTGAAATAAAAAAACAACATTGCGCTCCTCGGGCCTTGAGTCCTCCTGAATCCTATTCCGGTAGTCCTGCAATCTAGTACCTATCTGAGTGGGGACGTCAGTACTATACTAACGCTAAATGCTGATTACAAGCAGCAGAAATCTCAACTTAAACAAACAGATTGATGAAAAGAGAGACATGTATATATAATTGATGTGTCAATATATGTTATGACTTAGACTCTAATGCAAGATTAACTAATGTAAGGATGCACTTATTCTAATGCAAGCAAAACTCTGGACAGTATGCAGCCCATAAATACATACGCCAATATCAAGCTGTTTCTTCATATTTAGGGATTTGAACCTGCGTCATGAATTCTACTCATGTACTCAACATGTTCATGAAGATACAGCGTGACTGATGAGGTTGCTCTGAAACGGTCTAATCCCGCTATTCACTGTCATGTAGTACATGTCTCTGTTTGCCACTATTTCCCGTCATACCGGACCTCACTCAAAAATCAGACGAACACCTAGAGTTTACTACAACATAGGTTAGCGCGAAGCATCCCCTGTGGCCCCTTAGCTCATAGACCGTAGTCTAAGGCCTGTTCGCTTTCCCTGACATAGAACATGATGGAATTCCGGGGGTCCATCCCCTAGTTCCGACAGGAAAACCTTCCGTTCTTATCATGGCACTTCAGAAATTAACAGACGAGATACGGATCCCATGCTCCCAACTCGTGAGAAGGCACGGACCGTATCCCATTGACAGGAAGGGTACAACTAATAACACCATCCAGTGCTGGCCTATAGGACAGGTCGGATCATAAGGTATCACCTCTAATACCAACTTTTTCCCTTCAGCGAAGTGATAGATAAAAAGGTTATGTAACAATAGTTTCCAGTTACTACCCTAATAATGTCACTAACCTTAAACAATCTAAGGGATGACAACAGTACTAACACAACATGCTAGGTCTTAAGTTAGACTTCGCAAGATAACTTTGCTAGGTGCTCAACCTAGACTTACTAGGATCACCAAGGATCTTGTCACAGCCTATCGATCCAAGACTCCAGCAATACGAATTTATTCGCATGCTACTACACTGAACATGGATTATGTCTACGCTCCCAGCTCGCGATCAACCTACACAGGTTAAGATCTGACAATGCACGAGGCGTGACTCATCCACAGTCCCTGAGGGGTAAAATAAATACGCACCTTGATGGTCGATGGCTCCTAGGGCAATGATATCACCCTAGACAAGCACAACAAGCTGCGTACTAGCTAATAAGCTATGTACGAGCTAACAAATCACATACGAGCCAAATGAGCTACGCCTGAACAAACAAACTACATACGAGCCAGGTGAGCTACGTATGAGATGGACCAATACTATTACATGACTTATGACCACAAGGAATACTTATTACTCATAATCAAGTGCATGATTCAAACTACTAACAATTCATGACAACTCTAGTTAACATGAACTAACATGCATGTTAAGCTTAATAATTTAACATACAAGATGAGCATTCAAAACATAATCTCTTAACCATTCATAACTCTAGATGAAGAATACTCATATGATTAGTCTAAGTTGTTCTATAAAACAACAACACTATAAAAATGAGTTCTTTATCAATTAGAAACCATAAAACAACAATACCAAAATGGTTTCTTTGTATGTATCAACTAGAACCATCTACTTAATAACTTGATCTCTTATACTAATAAGCAACAGAAGAATCTTCTAACAACCTAGATGCAATATAAACATGCTACTAACGAAACTTGATCTTTTATACATGAAGCAACGTGAAAAGCCTTCTAACATTCTAGAAGCAATTTAAAGCATGTTGCTACAACTTAATCTATTGAACATAGAACAAATATAGAAATCTTCTAGCAACCTAGAAGCAATATAAACATGCTACTAACGAAACTTGATCTTTTATACATGAAGCAACGTGAAAAGCCTTCTAACATTCTTGAAGCAATTTAAAGCATGCTGCTACAACTTGGTCTATTGAACATAGAACAAATATAGAAATCTTCTAGCAACCTAGCAGTAATATAACATGCTACTAATAAGAACTTCATCTTTTATAAACGCAACATAGAATTCTTCTAAAAATCCTAGTAGCAAAATAACATGTTACTAACAAAACTTCTAAAAATGGGTTCTTTTGCAACCTATAACATGTACCATTATAAAGTTTTGTTTTTTTAACATACTAACCCCAAAATGAGTTCTTTTAACATACTAATCTCAAAATGAGTTCTATTAACATACTAACCCCAAAATGAGTTCTTTAAATGTACTAACAACAAAATGGGTTCTTTCAACATACTAACCTCAAAATGGGTTCTTTAACATACTAGCAGCAAAAATGAGTACTTTTAACATACTAACCCCAAAATGAGTTTTTTAAACATACTAACAACAAAATGGGTTCTTTCAACATACTAACCCCAAAATAAGTTCTTTAACATACTAGCAACAAAATGAGTTCTTTTAACATACTAATCCCGAAATTAGTTCTTTAAACATACTAACAACAAAATGGGTTCTTTCAACATACTAACCCCAAAATGGGTTCTTTAACATACTAGCAACAAAAATTAGTTCTTTTCACATACTAACCCCAAAATGAGTTCTTTAAACATACTAACAACAACATGGGTTCTTTCAACATACTAACCCCAAAATGGGTTCTTTAACATACTAGCAACAAAATTGAGTTCTTTTAACATACTAACCCCAAAATGAGTTCTTTAAACATACTAACAACAAAATGGGTTCTTTCAACATACTAACCCCAAAATGGGTTCTTCAACATACTAGCAACAAAAATGAGTTCTTTTAACATGCTAACCCCAAAATGGGTTCTTTAACATACTAACTTCAAAAATGAGTTCTTTCAACATACTAACCCCAAAATGGGTTCTTTAACATACTAACAACAAAATGAGTTCTTTTAACATACTAATCCCAAAATGGATTCATTAACATACAAACTTCAAAAATGAGTTCTTTTAACATACTAATCCCAAAATGGGTTCTTTAACATACTAACAAAAAAAATGAGTTCTTTTAACATACTAACCCCCAAAATGGGTTCTTTAACATACTAACTTCAAAAATGATCTCTTTTATGAATTAGAGTTATTCATAATCAAAAGATTACCTTTTTGAGAACTAGAAACTACACATACAACAAAGATCACTTCTTTTATGAACTAGAGTTATTCTTACATCAAAAGATTACTACTTTCATGAGCTAAAAGTTATGCATACAAGAAAATCAAGTTAGAGAAACCCCCGCCTTTGATTATCTAGTAGGAATAACTTGCTAGCCCTTCTCCTTCCTCAACCTTCAATGAGAACTCCCTTGTTAAAACTTCACTCTTTCTTTTGCTTTCTCTATCTTTTTTATTTTTCTTTAGCAAATGAGCTAAGGGTGAAGGAAAGGGGTATTTATAGGAGAAAATGAGAGAGGTAAGTGTATGAGAGGGTGAGGGGGTGAACTAGGGTTTTTGGCACTTGTTTGCCTTGGGGTATTGGCCGGCCAAATGGTGGGGGGGGGGGGGGGGGGGGGGGGGGGGGGAGTGTATGTGAGTTAACATAGGTGAGAGGGAACAACACCTATTAATACAATTGTATTTCCAATAATTATAAAACCTAAGTTTATCCCTCTAAATAAATCCTAGCCATTCATCTTTGATCAATCATGACAAAAATAAAGATATTTTTGTCCAAAACACATACTGCATGATTTGTACAAATATACGAAATCGATACAATATGTATACATATATACTAAAATATATATACCGATAATTTTTATTTGTCAAACGGAACAATCTGTACAAAAATAATTTAATTCAGAGAATAAAAATAAAATAATAATAAAAATAAATTTTACGGAAGATTTCAGTACCAAATTGATATAATATGGATATATACAGACTAATATATATATACAGATAATGTTTATTAATTAAACTGAGTAATATCCCCCAAAAATATTTCAAAATTGAAAATAAAATAAAATAATAATTTTTAATATCAGACCAGGATATTACAGATATTTTCTCAAAAACGCATGTTACATGATTTTGTACAAGTGCACAAAATCGATACAATATATATATATACATACTAGTATATATATAAAGATGACTTTTTATTATTAAAACTAATTAATTTCTATAAGAAAAAATTTAATTTGTAAAAATAATAATAATACAAATATAATATCTGACCGGGATATTACACGTGGTTCCATATATCGTTATTTGGTGATCTTGTACCATCTTATGGATGAATTCTCGTTATAGAAGGAATATTGCTATTGCAAGACCCGAGAACATGATCTATAGAGTAAACCACTATAGTCTAAACGACATTGATTGAATGCATCGAACCTATGGAATGGGACGCGGTAGTACGTACATTAGTTAGGATTAAATTGAATAATAGACTTAAGATTGTCATCGCATCATCATTGCATATTGTCATCATTATTGAATATTGTCTAAGTGATATTGACATCGATCATTGAACATTGACATCGAATATTGAATTATCGTATATAACCATTGCATCGATTACCATTGATATTGATTATTTGCTATCTTCCATCATTACTAATTCCTATTGACCCATTGAATTCATTGTTATATCATTATTCCATTGTTTCTTTACTTTCTCTACTTGCTGTCCAAGACTTGCTCTAAGAACATATTATTCTCTCTTTTTAGATGAACAGCTTACAAGTAATCAAGGAGAATTGTCTGATGGAATGGGAGAACAACATTGGTGAAGGAATTGATAGCATCGCCGCTTAATAAATTATTGTTTTGTTATGGAGACTTAATTATTGAACATTGTTATTTCTTTATATTGTGAGCTTTGACCCGAATATTGTTATTATTGTTCCAGATATTGGATTATTATTATATTTAGTTATTTTATGCTTAAATTCCAAGTATTGTTATTCATGTAATTATTCTTTTATTGCATGCATGGTTGTATCGCTTTCTTGTTATATTGTTGAGTTGCATCATCCATGCATGCAAGTCATTCGTTTGGCCAATGTCACGCGCTTGTGTTCCGTATTTTTGGGAAGCAGGGCGTGATAGCACCGCTCCTTGAGACTGCCCTGATTGGGCCTGCAGCTGGGCCACAGCTGCTCATGCTTGCGTTCCAGGCGTGCAATCTTAACCTGAAAGTGTTTCATTCGCACAATCCTTCGGGCGATCTTTCTCTTAAACATCTTTAGTTTATCCACCTCTTCCTCGATGGCAAGTGCCTGTAAACCACAAGACTCAAGTCTCTCTTCAAGGTGACCATGGCTCCATATATAAGCAATGAGCTACCGGAAAAGTAGACTAATGGCACGGTGTACTGCAGTTTGCTGGCGTGCGGATGGTGGAGAAGATTGACCGGTCGCGGGTTCGCCTCCTACTGCGGCTGCCACTTTCCCTTCGCTTGCCATCCCAGCAACGACAAGGGGTTCCTCACCCTCCATTAGTGGTTCCTCCTCACCTGTTGCCTCTTCCTCCTCCACCCATCCGTTCCCAAAAGGTTCATTGATTCACTATGATTTTTACCATTATCAAATAATTTTTTCACAAAGTTTTCATTAACAAAGAATACAGATCGTCAAGAAAAGCATTATTCGCTACATTAACCTTAAAATAGTTGCACTCTCAATCCCCTTCATGTATGGCTGCATAGAAGCAAATGTGTGACTGAAATTAAAGATGCCACACCTAAAATTTAAAGCTAACTTCCCCCGAAACTCGTAAAAATGTCATACCAATGAAATTTAGAGTTACTTCATCTCACACTCTTGAAGATGTCACACCAATAAAATATAAACTAACTGCTCAAGATCTTCAACAGTAAATTGATGAGTCAGGCAGACTATAGGCAAATTTTAGCATGTCTTCTTAGTGGTGTTTAGAATTCTCCGAAATGAGTAGCGTAGCCACACGAAAACCACAAAAAGAAATCTGTGCACACACAAATCACGTGTGAAATGGATAGAAAAGAAATGAAGAAGAAAAAATACGCGTGAAATGCAGAAAACTGAAGGGCATTTTCGGGAATGTGAAGAAAGAACCACCCCTTAGTTTTCACCCCATTGTCAACAGTACAAGTTGCAGGGCAGCTTTGGATATATAGAAAAAAAAAACCACCTCATTTTGCACCTCACCTCAGGTTGTACAGGCTATATATGTTATTTACCTTTAAGGGTAGTTTCAGGAATATGAAAAAAGAACCACCCTCATCTGAAAACCCACCCAATCTGCACCTGATTCTCACCAGTCCGGAAGGGGCATTTTGGACAATATGAAAAGTCAGTCGGCTGCACCTCACTCCCAGTGCATACAAAGTTGAGGGTGTTTTATTTATTTTTATTTATCTTTTTTTAAAATGTAGTGCATCGCCATCATGTTTCATTAATATGGTTTAATAAAACAAATGCAGAGTACTGAGCGAGATACAAGTAACTACAATGCAGGAAAAACCTCCACCAAATATGGGAAGGTGGGACACATACATGAATTACATGGAAGCATAAACAACAGTAGTAGTGTAACACCCCGAATTCCAAAATACAACTGAATTTGAGATTCCACAGGATCTTTACACTTCTTTCGTACAATTTTATAAGGAAATAAAAACTTTTCTTTCATCAGAGTTATATTTACACTTGTACATTATCACAGCGGAAGCAATATTACAATAAATTACATGAAAGAATATTTAACTCAATCCTGTGCAGCATGTATACTTCAATAGTCAAGCATCTTTACCCTGCATATAAAACTGTGGGCGCGTCAGTTCATTCAACTGACAAAATATTATACGCGGTCATCCTCTCTATGCCGGAAACAGTATAACAATACTCATTTCTTAACAAACACAAACTTGTCATAAACAAAGCTAAAAGGACTATCCTATTGTTGTCGTGTTATGAATGTGCACTTAGTCCTTAATGCAATTATTTATATTATATGACACTAATGCGCACTTGTTCGGATTCTATGCATCCCATACTACATAGGTCCGAGGGCAAGCCCTTAATCGTTCTTCATCTTATAGGGTTCAATCCCTCGTCATGACTTAATCTACTACTGTAACTACGGTAAGTATCCTAGATGTTTTCTAACCTACGAACTCATGTCTAGGCACCCTGGAGGGAATCCCAACGCACTGACACATGACTCATCATGCAGGCATCCTGTGGTAATTCAGCTCCTACCATAGACATGACACCACCTGCAGTCATCAAACACCCCACGAGCGTCGCCACCGGGACGGTACTCTGGAGCAGTATCCACGCCCTATCATGACTCATCATGGGACATCCTGTGAATATTCTCATGCCGCCAATCCTATGGCCCTCATACTCAATATTTTTCTCTTACTTTCATCACATCTTCACTATGTATCTAATCCTTAATTTAATTGAATCATGAATAAAATCAATCTCTTAGAATGTAGCACTCCCACTATACCGGTCTTATCCATTTATTCAACATGGCCCAAGTCTTGGTCTTTTCATTTCAAATTCCATTTCAATTCATTTCTCTGCCGGTATAAGGCTTGGCTATACCCTAATTCTCAATTTCAATTCATAATTACAATGTCATGCTCATAAGACCTTTTCATGATTTATCACCATTCATGTTTCAAAAGCATAGTATTCATGTATTCACATCTTTCATAATTCATCACAATCAATAATTCAATGCATAGATACTTGAAAAACTGAAATTCTTCAAACATGTCACATTTACTAGTTTATAAACTCACATAATTCTATTTCAATCCATTCTAATTCCACAGTTCGCATTTTCAATAGGTTTCACAATTCATACCTTTCAAAATTTCTCACTACCAAAATCTCATCTTAAATTTCTTACATAATCCCTTCAATTTCCTTTATATAAAAAGTCAATAATCAAAATGAGTTCCTCTTTGTAAAAACCGTCTCAAATCTCATTTATACTAAGACATAGGTCATAGAAATTATCTCACAAAGTGAATACAGATTTACATTAAAACTTCGGGGAAGTCGACTGTCACAGATCACCAGTCGGCTGTTCTACGATGTTTTTAAACTCAAAAATAAAAATGTCCAGGGCAGTCGACTGTTACCATGACCAGTCGGCTGTCCTGCGAGTTTCTAAAGCTCGAGAATAAAATACTCAGAGGAGTCGACTGTCTTCTATGGATAGTCGGCTGTTCCGCTATGATTTTTAAATTAAAAAATAAACGATCAGGCCAGTCGACTGTTAAATGTGATCAGTCGGCTGCTCTGCGATGTTTTTCAAGTCTAAAAATATATTTTCTTCTCTTTTTGAAACATAACTTTCCAGATCACTATCTACTTAAAAATTTGCTATAAGAACTTCTGTTTTATTAATTACACATGATGCATTCGATCATTTGTTTGCAAAAATACATTCCTTTTCATTTTTTCTAATGGCATAAATAGCAATGAGAAATTTCATGACATCTATTACCAATCATTTCTTATAATTTATTCTATCAATTCATCTTTAACACTCCATTCTACTTTAGCACTTTAATCCATAAACATGATGTTAGTCTTTTACTAGTTAAACCACATAATTCACATTTAGGACATATTTTGCATACTAACATTAGAAATAACGAGAACATTCACTTTACTCATAATTTATAAATATAGTAATCAATCAACACATATTTGCTAATTTCTCAATTCCCTCTATTTAGGCAAGCATGCATTTCATTTCAACTAGTATTTCATAATAACAATTCAATTTCATTCCCTAGCATGATTTCTACTTTAGAAGTTATGAGAAACACCCACCTTTTGAAGAAAACCAATTAAGAAAAATCCCTTAGAGCCTCCTAGATTGCGAGCGAGTGCCTTCTCCTCTTAGATTGCAGTGCAACGAACTCCTTCTCCTCCTAGATTGCAGTGCAACGAACTCCTTTTCCTTGCTCCTTGCCAAAAACCGAGAGCTTCTTCTTGTAAGGATGGCCGGCCTCCAATGGGGGAACACTCACACTCAACTCACACTAATATGTATACAAATCTCCTTTAATATTTGCTCAAGTGTAGAATACAAGTAGGAAAGGGGGCATTTATACTAGTTTTGAAATAGATTGGAGGGCTAGGATTGATTGGATAGTTGTAGAATGGAGGGCTAGGATAGGAGTAGAAGTTGTAGCAACCACCCACACACAAAATAACTACCCATGAACACATACCCACACTCTCCATCTCTCCAAGCACAAACCGGCCCCAATCTAGTGTGCATTGCACACTACGTGCTTTGCACGTGCCACCTAGTCCTCTATGTAGAAGCTTGTACAATTTTAATTAATCAAATTGTTCACATTTTGTCTCTACATGACAAGTGTGACCATTTAATTGATTAATTAAATTGGTGAGTTTCATAAATAGTGGGCTTAGGCTTGTGGGCCAAGACAACAAATTAATAATTAATCAAAGTGGGCTAAAACAATTAATTAGTGTTTTAGGCTTTTGGAAATAGACTTTTTAGAAAAATGAAGGAAAATAATTGTTCATACAAAATGAGATTTCATATAAAATAAACACATGAAGTTTGCACGTGCACAACACGTAAAACATAATATTTTTATAAAAATGAAATTTTAGGGTATTACAAGTAGAATCAAAATAAGCGAGATCCATCTAACAGAACCCTGAACAGTATGAGTTTAGTGAGTGATGCTCCACTCATTCGAGAGTAGGCCCAATCTCTATATCTTTGTCCTCGTACTCTTCGATCTGGAAGGCTTTGGCAATCCTCCTTCTTGGCCCCATCAGCGCCCAAAAGGAGATAAAATGCAATATAAGTTAAATTACCAGAAATATTGTTACTAATCCCAGGAAAGTAAAAGTTATTCTTATCCAGCCATAAAACTCAGGTCATTACGGTGATGACGGTGTACCAAGTTTCTTTCATCTCGTACCTCTCTTTAGCGAACCTGGGGTCTACCCACAAGTCCTCATAGTTTAATGGATAAATGTTTTGACCAAGCGCTCTTAGCACCTTAACTAGGACAGCTTTGCTCCTATAACACTCAATGAATTGGTGTTCTCGAGTCTCAATGGTCGTTGAGCAAAACCCACATTTGTTTACTTTGTTCGGTTGTCGTTTGACCAGGTTCTCCCTCGTCAAGATAGCATTTTTAGAACCAGCCAAAGAAATACTTTAACTTTAGCCTCTAAAATGTATGCAGTTGTAGAGTGACCTGTACCACCCCGAATTCCCAACAGTGGAATTTCGTGACACAACCAGAATCTTACTTCAAATAGTACATAACACAGAAAGGTACATGAAATTAAAAAATTTTATTACATTAAGTGTTATTACATTGTCCCAAAAGTACAAAAATTTATTACAAATAACTTTACAATGAACAATGGAAAACGTCTCTCCACTAGGATGCTCACCCAGCTCGAGGGCCTCCTGCTCCCACAATCAGGTAGTTCTGCATTAAGCAACACTGGGCACGTCAATTGAATACAACTGACGTAAAGCTGATAAAAATAGCGACTCCCCAAAACTCAACAAACAAGATTTGATGCAAAGAAAAAACGTGCAAACAAGATAACTAGTGTTGGTGTATGCCATGCCTAGAGTCTAATGCACAATACACAAATGCACATGATGCACTTATCCTAATGCAATTTATTTGCAAACGTATGCATCCCATACTACATACTTTCCCAAAGTCAACTTCAATGGAAAAGTATGCATCCCATACTACATACTTCCCAAGGAGTTTGCTTTCTTCTGGTTATAGGGTTCGATCCCTCGCTACGCATCATACTCTTGTACTCTATCCCGTTCCTGACATTTACCTAGTGGCTGATGAGGTTGCATTTGGTCCGTATACTTCCGCCATTGCAGTCAATAGTGGTGTCCCTCATTTTCCACTTTGCCCAGTCCCTGCGCTCCCACTGCTCTAGACCTTACCCAAAAGCTGTTCACGAGCATACAGGTAGCCCTACGGAATCCCTGCTCACCGATACACATAGAGTCTTACTCACCCTTGGAGAGTCTTACTCTAGCTCCCTGCTCGTACTAAACAACATAGAACTTGACGGATCCGTAGGGTCTATTCCCTACTTCCGACAGGAGCACCTCCCATTCTTACCACTAGATCCCAAAAATAAACAGACGAGATCATGCCGCTCATCCCCTGGCCCGGCGAGATGGCACCACACGTGTCCCCTTGATAAACGAGTACAACACCGACTAGTGCCTAACCTAATAATCAGATGACATAATTTTCTTAAAGTACTATCATGACCCGCCACTTCTGACCTAGGATTTCTCAAAATTCCAATCCTAGGGAAAACTAGACCAGCCTCCAATCGGTCCCAGCGTTGGCCCGATCCTGGCCCAACCCAAACCGGCAAAAAATTGATTTGACCCCCGTCGTTTGCCAATCATCCTATCTTGAATTTCAACCCTGCCTCTGTCCGCATGCTCAACCTTCCACGGTTAGCGATTCGGCAGTACGCGAGAATTGTCTTTATCCAAACCACTAGGGTGACACGGAGACAAACCACCCAAAATCATGCGATACTAAGGACCATAGGGTGAGGCTCACTACCCTAAGTTTTTAACCTCAAAATCAACTTGAAAGAAACAACAAGTGTGCTAAAATGGCCAACTAAGATTCATGTCGCTCTAATATAAGTACAAGACGCATGTGGGCATACACAAGCATGTACAACCAAAATTCAAAAGCTAGATAGACCTCGATTTGAAGCGTAATCTAAAGTTCAAACATGACGAAGAATCAAAACAATAAAAATCCAATAGCGTACAATGCTGCTGCAATGTTTGGAAAATCATTATAATTCACTTGCTCAACGAAATTTCATGTTTTTGGATTCGTTAAAAATATCATTGTGTCTACTCTAAGTTCTCAGTTTAAAATTTTCTCAAATTATTTCATTTTGAAGGTGAAAACAGTCAAAAAGCAGACACGTGTAAAAGCTTCCAGTATTATCAAAACCGTCACCCAGTCAAACGTTAAAACCCTTTAAAAATAACAAATGATCTCGGAAGTTCATAAAATTTGATAGTAATGTTCCACGCACATAGAGTAACCACATATCAAAAATTCTCCAAAATTTTCCAAGTACAAAAGAAGTTGTGATATTTTGAATGGAGTACAAATTTTCAAACTGCACTCTGCACTGCCTCTCAACGATGTCCATAAGTTGCATTTTAAAATAACAGAAATTCTCTTTCAAAAATTACAAATTTGGTGGAAATATCCCACACAGATCGAGGAAGCTACTATAAAATTTTCAAGTCAAAATTCCATACGGATACCAAGTTATGATTTTTCTAAGTTGTGCATGCTACAATCGTCGAACAGAATTTTCATCCCTAACCAGGTAGCAAAAGTGATTTTTATTAAGATAACAATTCATCATCAAAAATTACAAAATTTAGTAGAGTTGTAGTAGACATGCATATGAAGCTTCAGTAAAAAATTTAGCTCTAAAATCCTATTAATCATGGAGATACAATTCTTCTAAGTTGAGTATGACAATTTCATTCGCAGTCGGAAACATACACAGCACAACAGCAACTTTGCATTTTTTTAAATATCAATCCTTAACCAAAATTTATGAAATTTGGTGGAGACATTGGAGACACAATCAAGATGCTCCTATAAAAATTTTAAGCCTAAAACCTTTCATGCCCTGCTTCCCAAAAATATGGAATACGAGTACATGACATTGGCCCAGCGAATGACTAACGTCACCAATAAACTGTTTATCCGATCAACTCAACAATATAATCAATACAGAATAATTGCGCAGGCAATAATAATAATCTCATGAACAATAATACTTGGAATGAAACAATAAAAATATCCAAATACAATAATAATCCAACATCTGGAAACAATAATAAAATTCGGGACTAAGCCCAATACAATAATAAGTCTCAACCACAATAGCAATAAGTCTCAACACAATAAATAGTTCATTAAAGCAATAAGCAATTAGAAAGCATCAAGTCTTTAGAATGTCTGTTCTCCAAATCTAGCAGGCAATTATCCTTTATTACCATTATACACTTCATCTAAAAAGAAAAGAAAAGTTGTCCTTAGAGCAAGTCATGGATACCAAGTAGAGAAAGCAGTGAACAATGGAATAACGGTATAACAATGAATCAATGGATCAATAGGAATCAATAACACTGGACAATAACAATAATCGATACCATGACAATCGGTACAATGGCTATAAACAATGATGCAATATTCGGTAATAATAATCAATGATCAATAACGGTAACACTTAGCCAATATTCGATGTCAATAGAAACAATGATGAATAATATGCAATATCGGTGATGTGTCAATCCTTATGTCTATTAATCATTTTAATCCTAACTAATGCACGTACTACTATGTCCTATATGTTCCATACCACAGGTTCGATTCATACATACATACTCGTTTAGACTTAAATGGTGTACTCTGTAGATCTTGTACTTAGCAACGGTAAACACTATTCACCTTTTGGTGTACGATACGGTCATCGACAACGATACGGTATACGATAGATTGAGATTACGGTCGTAATCCATAATCACACGATAAAATGGTAGCCGGAACGGTAATTAGAGAAACATGGGCCCCTCCTTCAAGTACAGTCTCTATTTTGTTCATTACTTAAATCACCCTTTAAACCCAGGCTTTTTAAATTATTTTATCAATGCAACAATGCAATATGCAATTAATGGATATTTCGGTGAATGATAGTATCAATAGGGAAACAATAGGATGGTAACATGAAGTAGGACAATTAGAATGGTGACAATAACGCATTAGGATCATGCAATGCATCATACATACATTAATTCATGCAATATTACAATATAGGAATAATTAATCTATTAAAATCTGAAAGGTGAAATTCTGGACAGCAAGAGTAGTCTGTACAAAAATATAGTTTCCCGCTATTTTAGAGATCGAACCTGAATCCATCAGCAATTCTAGAAACTAGACTTCCACACGGTTCCAACACATATTTAAAGTTCAAAATCCGACAACAGTAGCTAGGTCAATCACATAGTTCTTTACAGCTTTCATGTTTAGGCAGAATTTCGACATTATATTATTTTATTTTTAGAAATAGTAAAAACTCAATAATAAATTCATTAAAAATATTTCCTAAACTCCTAAACATGTTAAGAAACAATCTGAAAATTTTCAGAGTAAAATTTTATCATTTGATCAGTCTTTTTACTGTTTAAGCATGGAAGATACAAGAATCTGAAAATCTGAAAGTAAAAAACCTAGCTGTAGTAAAATGGGCATAACTTTTGCTACACAACTCGGAATTCAAAAATTCAAGATGTTCTGGAAACTAGAAATATAGGGATACAATTCATATTCAGAAATTATTTATTTTAAGATCATTTACTGGTTCAAAAATAGCAATCAGCATACAGGTTAGCAAGCGATATACAGGTTTTGTGCATTTTTCTTGAAATAAATTAATTAAACATGATGGGTATCGATTCGTTTGTCAATAATTTATATAATCAACATGATGAGTTTCAAAACATGATAAATAAAATTAGAACACATACATACACTAATTTATCATCAATCAACCATAGAAATTGTCTCTACAATAATTAATCGTATCACGATTATACGGTTAACCCTATTATCAATTCTACATGAATTCATGAAAGGTCCAATCTTTAGAGTCAAAAGTGCACGATGTCAAGAATATTGGGGTTAGCTCGTGTAAACCCTCAATAGACCCAATGAAAAGATGAATAAGGTATAATACGATAAACAAAGGATCTACTTGCAAGAGTTTCAACAAAACTTGAATTTGATACAATTAACAATTCAAGAGGACGGTGACTTATCCTATAATCGATGAAAACGAATACAAAAAATAACGGGATAAGAATCCTGAAGCAACGAACTCACGAACACACGAACTAGCAGCTTAACACGTGCAATATACATGTACACAAAGAGCCAAAGCAACACAGTAGCATAAGAGACAGCAGCAACCTCGTCAACAAGGGGGGCAGCGGTGCTGACGACCAGGTGCGGCGTCGACGGTGAGGTCGAGCGACGGCGCTATTGGCGGTGCTGGCGGCTGTGGTCGGCGATCGGAACAGGGAGGAAGAACAGCGATGGGTTCTGGCGTTAATGTCGAGGACAAAGAAGAAGGTCAGGGGAGGTTTTGGGGTGTTGGCTGGTGGTGCTAGGAGGCAACACCGGGAGGGAGTGGCGACAGGAGTTGGGTGGCGCCGGAGAAGACGACGGAAGATGGGGTTTTTGGCGGGAAAAGTACAGTGGAAGAGAAAGAACGGGTGGAGAGAGGAGAGAGAATAAGCGGCTAGGGTTTCGAAAATTGGGCAAATTTTTTAGGGTTTTCAGTAGAGTTATATTTATAGAGTACAATTAGGGTACTAGGTTGGTGATTTAGGGTCCAATAACAGCGGATTTGGGTTAAGAACAAATAAAATTGGGTTTTAAGGTTCAATAAGAGATAGATCCAAATCAATAGGGTTCAAATAAAAATACTCACAATTAAATAGAATAAAATCAAATAAATGAGAACAATTCATCCAGAAGAACGGAGAACATCATGAACAAGATCAATTTAAAATAATAAAGAAGCGAAAATAGAGTATTTTATTCGATTTCAATTAAAATACTACAAAAAGGGAAAAATGAAAAATGGCGGGAACGGTAGTTACAAAACCCAACATGGCATAAAGTTATAAATTTTCAATCTTCTCATGTTAAAACCATCCAAGATTCGATCTTTCTTCCACTATTATGCTTTTAACACTTAGAATTGTAATCACACAACCATTCTTCATTCAAACCATCATGCAACTTAACCAAATAGCATTTTCCAAAAAAACACATTTTTTAAACATTGCATATAGTTTTTAGAAGTCACCCACTATGAAAGTTGTGATTTTTCCTCCAATTTCTATCCTTACTTGAAAACTCCTCCTCCAAGCTTCTCCACTTGATGGCGCTTCTTCACCTCCTCACCTCCTAAGCTTTAAAATGGAGAAATTTACTATATGAAGTGGTAGAAATGTGTAGAATTTGTTAGAAGCAATAAGGGTGAAAGTTAGGGTTTTGAAAGAAAATGGAGAGAAATAATGAGATGAGTTGCGAGGGTGTTTAAATAGGGAGATGGGTGTTTGGATTTCCAACCCAGGGTGAGGATAGGGTGAGGGGATGGGGGTGGTGACCATACTCCAAAAGCCCATAGTTTTAGAAAGGTGGATTATGGTTTTGGTTTATGGTTTTAGGGTTTTGGTTTTATACTAGTCACATGGTTAATTCTAATCATACAACATACAATACTCATATGTATACAAATATGTATTCATACATCTATACTTGCATACATATGTCTTTATACATATGTAACACAATGCAAGCCAAACATAAAATTTAAAGGAAGTTTGTATAAAAATTTAATTATTTATATTTTTTGGGGACCTTACATGACCTATAACGTAAATGACTCATCCTCTTCTGGCCGCCAAGCCTTCCTGTCTGGGTCATGCGACCATTTCCTTCTAATTGGGCTAAATAAGCTTGAAGCTCTTCTAATCTGAGTTGAGACTCCTAACTAAGGCATTGTCGAAAGGCAGGCCTCCATGAAATTCTCTTTCATGTTTTGGCAACATTGTTGTGTGGCTATGTCATTTGGTCATAAAGATCAGGGAGGAGTTCTTTGAGGGTCTGTGTTTCGCACCATTTGTCCCACCATAATTTGGCTAGATAGCCGTTGCCAATGGACGAGGTTATGCAACTACTAAAATGATCATATACTTTGGAAATCCCTTTTCAAAACTAGGAGGCTCTCGATCCTACCGTGAAGTAGGGATGGCATCCGGGTCGGGTCAGCCCGCGACCCGCCCAATTCGACCCAACCCGCCTTGGCCTGATTGGGGTTTGGGTCAGACCCGTTATCCCAACCGGGTCAACCCTGGGTCAGAAAAATCTCAATACCAACCCGCTCAACCCGGCCCGTCAACCCGCAAACCCATTCAAACCTACCCGAACTTGACCCGTGACCTGCGGGTTTGTGGATTCGACCCAATTGAATTTTTTTGATTTTTTTAATATTTTTTTTGTGTGCCAAATATATGTATATATATATATATGTATACATATATTGAAAATATACATGTATATATATAGGAATATATGCATATAGATATACTCTAAAATTTATCAAAAATTTAGAAAAAATGAGTGAGGCCATCAAAATTAATTGATTACTACCCACTACTCAATTACCCAACACCCACCCTAGCTATTTATAGCCAACTCCACATCCTCACATCTCTCATCTCACCAATGTGGGACTAAAAATTTTAAAAGTTTAAAATCCAAATATATTTAGTCCTACATTGGTGAGATGAGAGAAGTGAGAAGATAGAGTTTGCTATAAATAGTTAGGGTGGGATGAGCTAATTGAGTAGTGGGCTATAAATAGCTAGTGAGAAATTAATTTTGTTGTTCACACTCATTTAATATAAAGTGTAAAAATTATTATTTTTTGAAGTTAAAAAAAAAAATTTAAAAAATATTTTAAATAGCCGGGCCAACCCGTGACCCGACCTGACCCGACCCGAGCTGGACCTGAATGGGTTCACGGGTTGGGCGGGTCGACATTTTGCAAAACCAACCCAGCCCGGCCCGGTTAACATTCGGAAGCGACTCGAACCCGCCCTACTCAGGTTCCAACCCGGACGGGTTTTACCCGACCCGGCCCGGTCGCCCCGTTTGCCAACCCTACCCTGAAGCACAGACTCTATGTCCATTTCCCTTGTAGATACAATTGGATGAAGTCCTACCATCCCTCCTCGTTAGGGTGGAACACTTTCCACAACCACTTTGCCAGGGGAGCCAGATTCGTGTATCTCAAGTCGATAGTACCTAGTCTTTCGTGAATCTTCATCATGCAGACTTTCCCCTATTTGATAAGATGATAGCCGCTTTTATCATTAGTGCCCTTCTACAAGAATCTCTTCTGAATCGGTCAATCCTATGGATAACCCACCCGGGCATTTCAAAGAAGAACATGTAGTAGGTTAGTAGGTTAAACAATACTGAATCCATCAGGGTCCCCCCCTCCCCCAAAGGATTTACCTTTCCACCCAGCTAGCCTACTCTCTATTCGATCGATGACTGAGAACCAGTTTGACTTCTTCAGTTTGTGTAGCCTAACTGGTAGTCCGAGGTATTTGATGGGGGTGTTTTATTTTACACTATGTATATAGATAGATAGATAGATAGATAGATAGATATATGTTACCGAAATTATTTTGTCCCAGTTTCCGTTTCATATGAACACTTCTGTTGTACTGTTAATCACTTTCATGATAGTGCATGATGTCACAACTTAACATGGGGTAATTAGTCCTTACTTCCTGTAACATCTGTTTTTTTTAATTCCTTAATTATTTGATTTAAATTATTTTTAAATATGTTTCTGAGTATATTTACCCCTATTAATTAATTTTATTAGTATTAGAATGATTAAATTGATATTTTGGGGTAAACGGAAAAAATTGAAAATATAGAAGTTTTGAGATGAGTTTTCTCGGAGGAGACGAATCCGATTTGACCCGAAATTTTTCTGGGGCATTTGTTCATGATAGGGGGTTTAAATTTTCGAATTATTAAATTATAGTTTGAAATTGAAAGTAGTTTTCAAAAATATTGCGATATTCGTATTTATACATATTTATATGTATTGCTATTGTTCGCAACTATTGATTTTGATTACAGCTATGCATAAAAATGCATTTCTAATTTTATTTTATGTTTGGGATGAATTTAAGTATATTATGGTGTGATTTTATAAGAAAAACCCTAGAAAAGTTAACTAGAAGGGTATATATATAATGCTATGGTCAAATAGGGACTTATAAGCAATTTTACCACTTTATTACCTCTCCATACCCTTCTCCCCCCTCCCACTTCAGTTTCGGCCAGAAGAAAGAAACCCCATCCGGCCAAGATTTAGGGCTCAAAAACCCTAGCCATTTTCTATTGGTTTCTTCACAAAATTTTGAGGGTTTTAGCAAATTTGGAGGTGCTCTACTCATTTCCGGAGTCCATTTGCAAAGATAAGGCTTGGAAAGTAAGAAATTATGAAGTTTATTTTATAGGAATATATGATTTTGAGTTTTAGTGCTAGAAAATGATATAGTAGGGTAATTAGGTGATGCTAGTAATTATAGAGAATGAATATTGGTAAGAAATTGAGTGGTTTGTGAGTTATAAATTAATTAGTGTGTTGGCTTTAGAATTTGGATAATAAATAGAATAATTGATAAGTATGAATTATAGAAATTATTGTGTATTAAGGGGAAACAATTTAGAATGGGTTTAGTGAAAATTTTATGGAGTTAGAAACCCCTCGGAATCTCAAAAATAAGGGTATACCATGTATGCACGCCGGGTGTTCGGTGAAATGCCCGAGCGAGATTTAGGTGAGAATTTGATGGGTTCGGAGGTATAATTGAGTCTTATTATTATTATTAACTCTAATTTGAGAGATTAGGACAAAGGGGATTAAAGAAATTAGGAAATAGGAAATTTTCTTATTAGAAAGCCTCCGATCAGTATGTGAGTTTTTGTATTGGGACCCGAACTCGAAATCTATTACTGTAGCTCACCTACATATGTCATTTGTGATGCGTGGGTGAAGACGGATTCAAATTTGGAGGTCCGTAGGTTGATTTTTGAGTTTTAAGCTAACCGGTTCTATAATTTTCCAATTAGGTGGAAAAGGTTGAACTTTGACAGGCTACCGGGCAGACGTGGGACATCGTTTGCTCGATCCGTCAGGTGAGTATGTGTATCTATAAATATTTTATATTGTGGCCAAATTTCGTGGCTTTCTGATATATCTTGTAGAAGTTATGCCAAAAATTGATTTTCAATGAAAATACGGATTTTTAAGGATCCGAAAATGGATTTTTGAGATATTTGGTGAAATTAACTATTTTAAGTATATGAAACCTATATTATGGGTTAATGTGATGTGTTGGTGTATAAAAACTAAATTTATTAAATTGCTTATGCATATTTTTACCCCGTGCAAGTTTTGTGCATGTTTTTGGGTATATAGGCCGATATAGGTAATTTGATATATGTGGAGCCTTGTGTATGGGCTAGCATGCTATGGATGGATGTTATAAGATGTAATTAGATGAAATTAGTGATTGTGATCATGTTTTGGAAACCCGTGTATTTATAGTGCATGTTTTGTGCATGTTTTGGGATATATAGGTCCTTATAGGTGATTTTACTTACATGGAACATGGTGTATGATCTAGTATGCTATAATTGGATATTATGAGATTTAATTAAGAAAATAAATGATTTTGGCCCCTGTTTCTTGGAAACCTGCATGTGTGGTGTATGTTTGTGATATATATATTATAATATTGACTCGTGATGTGATAATTGATGAAATTAGTAAGTGGGTATATGTTTACATTATAATTATGTTCGAAGTGAATTAATGAGCAATAGTATGATATTATAATGTGATGAATTATACGTTTTGATACTTTTACGATATGGAATAACATAATGTAGTTCTTTTATTAATGTTATAACTTGGCGTATGCCTATATATGATACAATGAGGTAATGAATAATATGGTGTTCTTAATGTGGGATGTTATGGCAAAATAAATATCGTGGCGCATTAATATTATGCAATAATATGATATGATGGTTTTATATGTTGAATAACAGAGTGTATGCATCATGTGGTATAATGATATGAAGATTAATATTGTGGACTACTGATATGCATCAAATGGTAAGATAAAAGATAAGATGGTACGTGTTAATAAAATGTGTTATTAATTCACGTGGTTAAAGTCAAAGACATGACTCGTTGTAAATCAAAAGTAAGCTGAAAAGATGAAATGACTAATGCTAATAACAGATGGCTTTGTTGACCAGTACCTACAGCAATCCTGGAGGTTTGGGCTAGACCTCCTAATACCCAAGGACCGGCTTGGGGTAAGTGGACCCAAACTATGTTTGGGGTAAGTGGATTTTATCGCCCAAGCTATCGGCTTGAGGCCCGATTTTCCCTCGATGACAGCTGTCGCGAGGAAGTACCCAGTTTATCTGGGGTCAGTGGTTTTTCCCTCTTGGCTTCGGTTAGGAGGAAGTACCCAGGTTACCTGGGGTCAGTGGTTTTTCCCTCTTGGCTTCGGCTGGGAGGAAGTACCCAAATTCTATTTGGGGTTAGTGGTTCCCTCGCTAGTTCGGCTAGGAGGAAGACGTAGCCTCGGACGAGTAAGACTCTGGGAGAGCATCGGGCCGGGTGTTTACTGGGCTATCGGCTTTCAGTATGTTGGGATACTGTGGCTCACTAGTCGACAAACTAATAAAATAACTAAGTGTAAATAATAATGTGAGAGTAAAGAATGTGAAAGAAAGTGAATTGAGAATGTGAAAGAAAGTGAATTGTGAATGTGAAAGAAAGTGGTTGTGGATGAAATGCAGTATGTGGTTAATTTATAATGAAAAGAGTAAAAGAGACATGTGTTAATATGAATAGTATGAAGTAGTTGTATTATGAAAGTGATTATTAAAGTAAAATTGTAACACCCCGCAAATTGGAAATTACAATTTTGCCCTTGGGTGTTACGCACGCATATTTTGTAATGTGTTTCACTACATATTTTGGATTCGTACTATTTATACATTTTTCGTATTGATTTCAGTCAACTAAAATATAATATTTCAATCCCTGGGATTTACGTGCTTTTTACGTGTTTTGATGCACGTGTTTCCACCACTACGTATAATATTTTCTATATGTTTAAATTATTTATTTTTATGTATTTAAATCTATTTTATAAAATGAAAATTTATTTTCCCCTTGTTTTGACTAAAATGCATTTTTTGACTTTCTGCATGTATGGTGCACGTGTAAATTTTATTCTCATTTTGCTACTCTCATTTTACTATTTTTAACATGCATTAGTTTTATTTAGCCTTTCTTTTGATCCATGGACCTATAAACTAAAATGTAGCCCATTAGGAGAGGAGCCCACTAGATAATCAAAATAAATTAATTAGTAATGAGCCCATGTAGCAAGCCCACTAGATAATTAAATAAATTAATTAGTAATGAGCCCATGTAGCAAGCCCACTATTAAAATCACATTTTTAGTTAAACATGTACTAATACATGACAAGTTACACATATTAGTACACATTTTTGAGTTATAGAAATGTGTTCATATTTGTTTGTGCATGTATGCATGCACACACAAATGTATTTGGACCATTTTGTGGGCTAGGGGAGGGGATTAATGGAGTGGTTAAGTTCATGGAGAGTGGGGAGATGAGAGGTTGGGAGTTTTAGGAGTTAAAAATATGAAAAGGTGAGAATTAAAAAGAGAATTAAAATGAGAAGTTATTAGGTGGGAGATTTTGCAATATAGTCCCTAGCATTGTCCTATAAATAGCAACTCATTTCTCATTCTTTTTCACACCAAAAATAAAATAAACAAGAGAAAGAAAAGAGAAATAAAAGAGTGTAAGAAAAAGAAAGAGAGTTATTGTGCTTGGAGGATCTCTTGCTTGGAGCATTTGCTAGGAGGAGAAGAGGACTAGGAGTTGCTAGGAGCAAGAAGAAGCCATTCATTTGTAGTTTTCAACCTTCAAACAAAAGGTGGGTTCTCATGCTTTCTAATTTAGAACTATGCATGCTAGTGATAATATATGAACATTTTGTTTTGATGTGTAGTTAAAATTTCATGTTAGTGTTACATGCTATTGCTATGATTAAACAAATAATAGGAATTTTTGACTAAAGAGCTAATGCCATAGATCATGTTAGAATACTTGTAAAATGTTATGCATGTTAAAAGTGTGTGGTTGTAGGAGAAATTTGTTGAAAAATGTTGGGAATACATTCTTTTGCAAAAAAAATATTTTTGTGAAGAATCTTGTTATGAATAGATAAAATTCATGTTAGTTTAAAGTGATGTTGTGATTAAGTAGAAAAAGGTAGTCTACCATGCTAACTAAAGAAAGAGAATTACTTGATTGTTGTGAACCATGCTAATATGTTTGATTAGTTTTGTGTTTACGATAGTGTTAATATATGAGAATAACTTTGATGTGAAATTTACAAATAGGAATCATGCTATCATAATAGATGCGAAAGTAGTCTTATTGTGACAAATACCATGTTAATGAAAGAAGACAAATTCTTGTATAAACTATGTTGGTAAATTGTAAAATTTTATGCTTATAATATTATTGACCATATTAGTTTTTATAATAAAATAAAAATGAAATTTCGACATGTGTAAAAGAATAGGAACTATTGTGTGAAAGAGCAACTTTTATTTTCATTATAAAATATAATTTATGTCAAATTGAGATTTTAATCAAATAGACATGGATACTAGTTTTCATTTCTTTTGTAGGATTTAGTTCCTTAAGAAAAGTCTAAGTTTTGCAAAAGAAGAGAAAAAAAGGAATTTCTTTAAATAAGTGAAAAATAGTATTTTTAAAATAATTGGAAATTTTATTAGTTACTATCTTTTTATTAGTTGCTATCTTTTTATTAGTTACTATCATGGAAAGGATTATTTCTAAAATTGTGAAAGAATTGATCTTTTGGAATGAACACATTTTATTGGAAAAGACACACTTTGTGGATAGTTGAACAAAAGAACATTTGTGCTTTTTTTAAACAGAGATTACACATAGACTTACTGGTTAGCGTAATAAACTTGGGTTTAGTTGAGAATAGTCACGGGTTCAAAACTCCCTGGTGACTTATATTTTATTTTGGGGTTTTAAAATGATTTGGTAAATAGTTTCGAAAGTGGGTCAGTTTGGTAAAAACTTCCGTGGGAACTAGATCTGTAATTTTGATAGTGAGTAGGTCAATTTGGTAAAACGTTTCGAGAGTGGGTCAGTTGGGTAAAAACTTTCAACAGTGTTTCATTTTGGGTAAATTTTAGTATTCATAAAGCATAAATGAAGAATTTATTCTTAAAGATTGTTTTTGTGTAATTGATAAGTTTTAACGAGGATTTGAGATAGGAAGAAAAATAAATGACTACAAAAGTATTAGTAAAGAGCATGACTTTTAATTTACAAAATAATGATTTAGGGTGAATTGAAATCTCTTTATTTCTAGAAATGCAATATGGTTGAGTTATGTGACTTTTGAGATCATGAAAGATTTTGTTGTGAATGAGTAAATCATGTTTAGTGCTAAAGATGAGACATTGAATCGTGTTAAAATGAGACATCGTATGAATTTGAAATTGTGAATGAATTATTATTTATTATGAATAACTAGATCATGAATAGTGGCAAGACTATGAAATGATTACTTTGTGGATAAGTGTTAAGACAAGATTTGATTATTTTGTGAAGTGAATTGAAAGATGAAATTATATAAGTTTATGACATGATTACAAAAGGGTATGTGTACCCATGTTTCTTGTACATGAAAGATTATGATTAAGAATTAGTAAGACTTCGGTTACCGGTAATTTTGAAAGAAAGAATTGATATGATTTTGAGATAATGCCGTCGGGCAATCTCGTATTTTGTGAATAAATCCGGTATGAGGTAAAACTGATTCTAGGGTGATAACATATTCATGTCTTGAACTAAAAATAATTAGGCACTTAAGTGAAGATGTGATAAACTTGTGCAAACGTAAATGGGTGCTTCTATATAGTCGGCGGTGGATCTCCGTGGCTATAGACCCAGTTGGTGGACTGTGGTTGCCCCATAGGAGATGGACTGTATTTTATCCGGGACTTAGGGTAGTCGACGGATGTTTACCATACTCCAAAGAATATGTATATACTGGGGCTAGAAGGGCATTTACTGGATTATCATCACGATATAATAGCCAGGGAGGCTGGGATCTGTTAATATAAGCCAGGGAGGCTAGCCAGGGAGGCTGAGATCCGTATCTGTGAAATAACTCTAAAACTTGTTTTATTACTGGGTAGTCTCATGGCGAGGGATCGAACCCTTCAATGTGGAGTACGTAGGCGCTTGCCCTCGGACCTATGTAGTATGGGATGCATAGAATCCGAACAAGTGTGCATTAGTGTCATCCTAGTATAGAAATGTGTGCATTAGGCATTAAGGCATGACATACACTTATGTTTAGAATAATCACCTTTAACACTTTACTTGTTCATTCAATCTTTTTGTTGATTTGTTAAAGTATGAGATCGTTATACTATTCCCGGCATAGAGAGGATAGCCGTGTATAACATTTCGTCAGTTGTAAGTAACTGACGTGCCCACAGACTGACATGCAGGTAATGGACTATTCATGGAGTTATAAAGTGGATATGTTGTTACTGTTTAGAAGTTAAAGATGTTGCAAATGATGTTAAAGTTATACTAGTTGTTTTTCATTGATTGTAATCTTTTAGTCTTCCGCTGTGTAAAAACCTAGTGTAAATAAACTCTGATGTATTGTGAATGAAAAGTTTTAAAATTTCCTTGTAAAATTGTACGAAGTGAAGTAAAGAACCTGTGAAATCTCGAATTTATCCTTATTTAAAAATTCGGGGTGTTACAAAAATACGGTATGATATGAGTTGTTACACCTTGGAATTGTGTCGGGGAACTACCTGTCCGCTATTTCTGTGGAAATGGTGGGAACTACCTGCCTTGACATAATTCGCAGGGTGAGTTGGCATGATATTGGTAATGATTAATGGAAATAAAGTATTAAGTAAAGTGAAGATGGAAAGTAATTGAAGTGAATTAATAACCATGCTATCGGCTTGAGATGTGATGTGTTATTACCCAGACTATGTGTTTGGGGTGTGGTGATTATTACCCAAGCTACCGGCTTTGGGGTGTGATATATTATTGCCCAAACTATGTTTGGAATATGGAGTATAAATTGATGAGAATGAAAGTGATATTAATGGTAACTTAAGAAATAAGTGATAATGAAAGTAAGTTTAATTCTCAATATAATTGAGTAGTAACTAAGTGATATAATGAGATGAGAATGAGCTATAAAACATGCTTTTAATGCAATGAGAATAAGCAAGCATTCTAATTAGTGATGTGTTAATGATGTGATGAAATGTGAGTAAATTGCAATGAGCAATGAGATGTTATATTTGTGTCATAAGACATGAATGAATGTGGTATTATGAGAATAGATGCATATGTGTATGATGTGATACTTGATATAATACAATAAAATAAATACTTGTATTATGAGATTAGTTATGAAAATGGTTATTAAAAAAAGTTTGTTGTGTTATAAGTTTGTGTACCTTGGAAGTGTGTCGAGGAACTACTCGCCTTGGCACAACCTCCAGGATGAATGGGTGAGATGATAATATGATACAAGTAAATGAAGTGCATGGCTAAATAGAGATGAAGAAAAGATGTAATAACATCACGTAGTTATATTCTTATAAATAGTGAAATGCTGATATGACGATAATTGTGGAAAGATGAATATTCATGTTAGGGAATTCAAATTGAAAAGTAATGGATTGTATGTGAATTCGTATTATGCGAATGTAAAATGAGGATATATACGAGGTCAATATGAAGCATATAGTGAAATGTGTGAAGTATGGGTAATTACATAATTGGATGCAGATTTGAACAGTATTTTGATATAAAATCGTATTGGTGATGTTTTTATGTTCAGATTTCAGGTTGCATCATCTTAACTTGATGTTTGTAAGTTTAATTTATTTTCTTTATACAATTTAATTTATTTATTAGATTAATGGTTATACTCACACCAGAAATGGCTGTTCCCTTAGTGTTTGGGGGGTTAGGGAGTCTCTGGACTACCCTAGATCCCCCACTGTTACAGGTCCTTAGCAATGCAGAGGTGAAGTGTAGATTTGTAGGGTGGAGTTTTTATTTTAAAATTTTTGTATAAAATTAGCTAGGTGAATAGTGAAATTTGTGGTTTAAATTGTAATTTGAATGTATAAGTACCTGGATGTTGACGGTGAGTATAGTGTGGGGTAGTATGGTATGTTCTTGACCCGTACCCATCTCGTTGTGGTGTGCCGGGTCCTGTGGTAGGTTTTACAAAGGTTTTTCGAAAAGTTTTACCTCGTGTTCAAAGAAATTTATGGTTTTTATTTGGTATTTGATATTCTGTTATGAGTTTGGCCCCCAGTGCATGATATTTATAATGCCTGTGTGATTCTGCTCATTTTGGCCTGGGGAGCCCATGATTATATTGCCTGTGTTGTGAGCTACGGAATTTATAGCAGAATTCTGTAAGCTTTTTGCATTTTGGGGCAGAAATTTCAGGGGAGACTCTGCCAAAATTTTATTTGAAATATATCTATCTTATTTTATGTTTAAAGTGATAGAGAAATTGATAGAATTGAATTTAGAGGTTTAGTTTTGTCAAAAAAAAATTGGGGTGTTACACTTCCCCAATTAACTATGTCAATTAAACTAAAGTAAACTGCTAAAAAAGAAACTTAAATACAATAAAACTTTGATAAACTAATAAGGTTAGAGCCATGTAAAATTATTAATTTAGAAATTATTATTTAATTGATAAATTAAAAATTATTAATTTATCGATAAAATAATAAAATATTAGTTTAGGAAGAATTTTATGTTCGATATACATCGAAGTTAGTATGTACATACATAGCACACTAAAAGTTAAGTACATATATCAAATCAAGACATACACATAACAATAAACAATTTCATAGAATTCCTTCAAAACAATAATAATGATAATTCCATAGAAGATCAAAGTATAAAGATGATACATGCATATGCATTAAACATTATCTGTATAAATACAATCGTCATTAGCTTTAATTTTAGACTCAAAATACAATCATCAATAGTAATTTTAATATTCTTCTTGCACTTATTAATGATATTTCCAGGGCGGAGCTATGTGGGGGCCCAACCCCCAATATTTTTGAAAACCCCCTAAAGTTATTGAAATTTTTGAAAAACCCTCCTTAAATCTTTTAAATTTATAGACTGCCCCTAAAATTAATGGAAAAAACCCTATATATTTAGCCATAGGATTTTTTCTTGGCCCCTCTATCAAAATTGTTCTGTCTTCGCCCCTGGATATCTTATTGTTCTGTCTTCGCCCCTGGATATCTCATTTCAAAGGGGTGAAAATTTTGACATTGATTGATGAGATGAGGAAAGCATTATGTGAGTATAATAATGAACATCCGTCGTCTACTGAAAAGGAACCGCAACAATGGGTTCAAAAAAAGTTTCAACCCTCCATCAGCTAATGAATAATATCAAACACTTTCAAAATATCAGCCGAATACTTGTCATATTAGTTTAAAAGTAGCAATTCTAAGAGGCACAAATCAACAAAATATCATGAGTTAGAAAAATTATTGTATGAGTGGTTTTTCCAAAATCAAGAGAAAACTAATATGACTGGAGAAATGATCCAGAGCAAAGCCAAAAATTATTTACAAAACTATATGGTGAAATTAATCCAGAGTTCAACTTCTTAATTCGTTGGCTAGATTGGTTCAAAGCAAGCCATATAATTAAGTCTTATCAAATGCTCGTAATTGTGGTTTGGCTGCCATGAAGAATATTGAAGATGCTTTACCGAAAATACGATCTAAACTATACCAATTTGATTGGAAGGATATCTACAATATGGATGAAACACTGTTGTTTTATTAATTGGAAGCATATAATTTGCTTGCTATAATGTAATTGGAAGGACACATGAAGGACAATGAAAGAATTGCTGTTGTTGTTTGTTGTAGTGACAATGGTTCATATAAAGTACTTATTTGGATTATTTGTAAGTATACTAATTCTATATGCTTTAAACATGTGAACATGAGCAATCTAAGTTGTTATTATCGAGCAAACTAGAAAGTATGGATGACTAGTTTACTTCTTCAAGAATTTGTTTGTTGGTTTGACAAAAGAATGAATGGTAGAAATATTTTCCTTATTGTGGACAACTGCCCTGCCCATCTAAAGGTTATTGAAGGCTTGAGGAATGTTGAACTATTTTTCTTGCCTCATAATACCACATCAAAAATTCAACCATGTGATGCTGGGATCAATCGAACATTTGAAACTCATAATCGATGTCGATTTTATGCTAGAATCTTGGAGAGTTACGAGGAAGGAGCAACAAATTCAGAAAAAACAAACATTTTGAATGCTATCAATTTTATTAATGAGGCTTGGACCATTGATGTCAAGACAACCAGTGCAAACACTACAAGACTAACAGTCTTTACCGGTATTTTTTTCCACATTCACCGGCGTTTTTAAACGCCGTAGTAGATACCATCGACATTTTATAAATTGTCGGTGCAAGTGTCGCTGAATCGGGTGTCGCTGTATCTTACGGACATTCCCCGGCATTTTTTACGAATGCCGGTATAGGTTAAAACTACACCGGCGGTCGAAAAACGCCATCGAAAGGGTGGTTTCATTTGGAACTTCTGTTTTCGGCCATCACCTACACCGGTGTTTTTGAAACGCTGATAAAGGTTACCAGTTTTCTTGAAAAACTACACCGGCGCTTGTAAAAAAACGCCGGTAAAGGTATATATTTTTTTAAAATTTTTTTAAAAAAATTAAAATAAATAAATAAATAAATAAAAAACTTCAGCACTCTTACAATCAAAAACCAATTGCAAAACTAAAAGAGACCCATTATAATATATATGAATGAAGCATAATAGTATAATATCATCAAATTGTAATCTCATAATGAAACGTAATAATGTGATCTCATCACATTCATTACCAAAATATGGAGTTCAAAATATTGAGTTACAAAGAGTGAAAAAGAATATTTTCACTGTCAAATTCAGGCAAACAAGATACTAATTGAGATGAAACTTATACTTTTATAATACTCATGAGATAACTGTCAATTGAAACCACAACATAAGTTCAAACAGGATTATTTCATCACTAGTCACTCCTCTGTAAATCATAGTATGCAACTTCAATTACATAATCCATCTCAGCATCACTTAAAACCAATGAGAAAGAACAATCTCATTTTCAAACCCAAGCAACAAGCATAAACATAATCTTAGAAACTGATACTCATCTAGACATCATGATATAATTGTATATAAAGTTTAGATTAAAAAAATTTCATCACTAGTCACTCCTATATAAAAAAATCATAGTGTGCAACTTCAGATACATTATCCATCGCATCTCCAAATTCAGACAAAAAAGCAACTCGTGAAACCAAACTTCTAGACAAACCATTGCTCAGTTCTAGACAAAACAGCCCCAAACAATGAACATACATTAGGGGCTCTTAATTGAAATAAGATGTTAAAATTCCTCTGAATGACAACACAATTAACATAAATAGCGAATAATTTCCCTCCCCAAAAATTCATTAGGTACCAAGTTTCAGATTGCATACCCCAGACATCATCCAATTTGATGAACACTTCATTTAAGAAAGGAGATAGTGAAGGGTCGATCAATGGGTATATAATAATATGTGCAACCCAAGCCACAGAAACAATCAACCTGAAAGTAGGAGAGCATTACTTCTTTCCCTTTAAATATTTGAGAGCAGAAAGAAAATAATGTACACCACATGAGCAGAACCTTTTATACTATAGACAAATTACCAAACACAAGTTCTTAAAGGTAAATATACAAGAATAAGCATTTAGATCAAAAGAGATAAAACTAGTTTGATCCCGTATTAATCTTTCCTCACAATACTTTCAGTAACAAACATGAAATCCCAAATTTTATGTGCAACCCAACGCCTATTGTGAAAAGCACAGCATCAAAGAAAGATAGAAGGTACTAGTTATTAGACGTCAGATTTTTGAACTTCCTCCCATGCCATCATATATTTTGATTTATATCCATTATTTCCTCACCCAATTTATCCTTTTGTTCTGTTAAGGATTTCTTCTCATGTTATTTGTGAATTCCATCAGACATCAATTACATAATGGAAAATCTGCAACTTAAATTATTGAAATCACTTATTAAGGGCCATCTATATCAAATTAATCACCAATTCATCCTTAACTGTCTCATCCAATACTATTTCAAGTTTATTTGTAGTTTTCTTTGCTTGAGAAGCTACTATCTGTCAAGTTGCAATTTATCATTGCGATTGCACAAATATCATCTGAATTAGTTTTCCCTCATGTTTTTCTTAATCGAAGCTATGGCTAATTTCATGAATGCACTCCCTTCTTATGTTGTCAGTGTTTTGCTAACCTAAGATCTCAATATCCTCATTTTAAGTGCTCATTTTATGGATGTAGTTTTCCTTAACTATTCAACATTGGATAAAATTCCCTTTGCTTCCATTTGGTGTCAACACTTTAATTTCTATCTTATACTTTAAGCTTCTGTTCAATCTTCTTGATTAATGATTGATTCATGAAAATTTTAGCTTCTAGGTACTTCATGACCATCAAAGTGAAGTTCTTATATTAATGTTGAAGTTACGTTTGATTTACTCTGTTTTGACCCGTTGCTTAGAAATCCTCTAGATTCCAAAACTTCTCTCCACCTTTCTTATTTAGAAAGTTTTCTTCTCTAGTTTAATTAACTACGATACTTTTAGCAAACAACTAAATACCAGGAACTTGATCATCGAAATACTTGGTGTGTTTTTGTGACCAATGCAAAGAGATAAAGAGTTAGTATGGTTTTTGGTGGAATCCCATGATAATATCTCCCTCCAATTACTCGCACACTGGTTAATATGTTACACATATCCTTATTTACATAAACACAAAGTAGACACTTGCTGAATCTATCACACAATCTGCTTGGGGGACCTTAAGCCTATTTATAGATCAATGAAAATCTTGCAAAGATATCCCTTTTTCTCCGTGTTTCTTTCTAATTATATTCTATGTAAAGTAATTATTATCTGTATTGGCCTCCTGGGTATTTAACCAAAATGAGTTTTTGAGAGACTCGTTTCTTTTCTTAACTCTCTCTCTCTCTCTCTGAGTTCTACTGTATGATTCACAACCTCTGAATCATAAACAAAATCCCTTGATAGTTTCTTACTGTAACCTGTGAATCCGTGCTTACTTTGTTAATTCAAAATTCACAGGCTGATAATCAACAACATTGGAGC
>CM030358.1:400930819-401078319 GCA_017893485.1 Hemerocallis citrina
ATTGATATGGCTAAAAATGGGATTAAATCGAGGCCGTTCAAATCGGGCACGAATCTTAAAGCTCTTAGGGGTAAAACAGTAATTTCCACCACAAATGGGTCCGAAATGAAAACTGGGTCTTTCTTCAAAGCCCAGTAACCTGAAAACGGATCTGTCCTATTGGGTATGGGTGGCAACACGTTACAAACCTGCCTAGATATTTAAAGAGTAATTCAAAATTGTGGTTATCTCTAAAAGGCGATTTAAACCGCCTCTCTTATTATGAAACGAGCTAAAACTCTATTTCTTATCCAAAAACGCCGAAACATGGAGATAAATGATTATCTCTAAATTTGTCTCTAAAGGCAAATATAAATACCCCTTTCCCCCACCATAAAAAAGGTAATCAATATTTTTCCACAAATCGCTCTTTCATAATCTTCCTGATTACTGACTTGAGCATCGGAGGGTTCGTCGCTGAGATCCATCCCGGTGTATCGAACCTTTTGCAGGTTAATGGCAGTAGCGAGAAACAGTCAAACGTTGGCCAAAAGTCACAAGTTTGCCTTATTTGTTTCCAGAAGAATCCTCAAACATCTGTTTGCTCCCACACCAAAATCAGCAGCAGCAGATTGACGCCGTTTTCGGAAACGAAAAAGCAATCCAATCACATATCACCATTAAAATCAGTTTCCAAGCCATGCCTCCTAAGGAAAAGGGAAGGCAATGACATCCAGCCGAAGAGCCACTCCTCTTCCTCTTTTTCCTCAACTTCCAGATCTTCCTCCTTAACTCGACCAACAAGTACAACAACCGCAGTCTGAACAGCCTCCTCCCAGGTCCAGGGGCTACCCTAGGGGGCTCCCGTCGGAGCCGTCAGTGACAACACTTCCACCATGACCGCATTTCAGTTCATAACCCTTTAACTGACTCTATAGCTTCTCAAAGTCCTTCCGGGCAGGATCTCCATCAAGTGATTGTTAATCGACAGCAGGGGGTCGACCTCCGAACCCACTTGAATGAAAGGCGGGCCCTGAGGAAGTCCTTCAGCCCGAGCGCCAAAGGGCGCCCAGAGGTCGGTCTCCCCATAGGCCAAGGCCTAGAAGAACCCCCTCCCTGAGGAGGCGAAGAGAGTTCCCTCTATGTCTTCGGCGGAGAAGTCATACTCCAATAAGCCGAGTCGCACCGAGGTACCGCCGTGCTGGAGGAGCACCCATCACTCAGGCTGAGTTCCAGAACTTTAAAGAAGATATCCTACGAGCTCTTAATATTGTCATGAGTCAGGATCAGTGTGCAACTAGCCATCTTCATGTCCCGAGTCATGGCCAACGTATGCCTAGCCCTCGTCGTACCGCCACTTATGAAAGAGAGTCCAGAGGGTCGACTAGATCCGACTGGAGGGATCACTCTGTCCCTCGTCATACCGCCACTTATGAAGGAGAGTCCAGAGGGTCGACTAGATCCGACTGGAGGGATCACTCTGTCCACCGCCGTCTCCACGAGATGGAGGGGTGCCTCAACAGGCTGAACCGGGAAAAAGACCAGTGGGCGAGGGATTTCCGCCCAAGCAGGCCCCCTTTCTCCAGAGCCATCATAGAGGCCCCGGTCCCTGAGGCCTTCAAGCCTCCCTACTTCGAGTCTTACAATGGGGAGACAGACCCCGCCGACCACATCGAGAGTTTCAAAACTCTCATGATGATTCACTAGGCCTCGGATGTGCTCCTGTGCAAGACCTTCCCAGCTACTTTGAAGGGACCTGCTAAAGAATGGTATTCCCGACTGACCCCCACCTCCATCTTCTCCTTCGACCAGTTCGTGGAGCTCTTCCTCACCCACTTTGTGAGTAGCCACTGGGCCAAGAAGACAAGCACATCTTTGTTGGCACTCAGTCAAAGGAAGGGTGAGCGCTTAAGGGACTATGTCAAGCACTTTACCACCGAGGCTCAGTTTATCGCCTCTCTTGATCAGTTGGTGGCCTCTGCTGCATTCTTACACAACATCAATCACGCTAACCTAAAGGCTTCGCTCACTAAAAAGCCGCCCCGGGACTTCTTGGAACTCCTACTGAGGAGTGAGAAGTATATTCGGGCTGAAGAGACCCTTCTCCCCCTTAATCAGAAAGAGCCCCTGTCCGGAAACAAACGGAAGGGGCCAGAAGAAGAAGGTCATAAGAATCTCCAGAAGGACAATAGTGGTTAGGGCTGCCCCCCTCCCCGCTTCGAAAAGTTTACCCCTCGAAATGCCAGTGTCTCGGCTATCCTCATGGAGGTCGGCAAAGAGGGCTTGCTCCAACCATCTCCGAAAATGAATAAACTCGGCAAAAAGAGGAATAGAGATAAGTGGTGTTGCTTCCACAGGGATCACGACCACGATACTGATGATTGCCGAGCCCTCAAAGATGAAATCGAGGCCCTCATTCAAAGAGGACAACTCGCCAAATTTGTGAGGAAGGACCAAGTAGATCCTCCGCCTCCTCGAGGGGGGAAAAAGAGAGCTAAAAGAACTATTGAGTCCCCTGACTCCGCAGCTGAAGCAGTCTTACACGTTGGTGTGAATATTTGCAAGTGTACAAAATCGTAACCAGTGGTATAGTTAAGTGAATATAGTGTCGAACCCATAGGGACTAATTATTTTATTGAGTACCGATATTTCTAGATGAATCACTATTTGGATAATCGAAATTAATAAAGGATTAAAGAACTAAATTAATTTAATCTAAAGAGAACTAACTAAATTAATTAAGAGGGAGCGGGATGTGAAATTTTTGTAATTTGTTAATGGCAAAATTAATTCTAGGGTTTTTGACTTCACCTAGTTCATCCCACACAATTTATAATTCCATAAGAATAAAAATATTATTTTTCTAAGTTGTCGACCGAAATCTCCAAATTATTCAATACTTTCTTTCGAATAACACCAAAAATATCTCCAACTAACAGTTTGTCATATCTCTATGCAAATTTAATTAATCGAAAACTCATTAAGTTCTGTGGATTTCTTAACGGTCACATCAATCGCGGTAAATTATCTCTAATTTCGCTCAATCAATGGTGTTCAATTTTTATTGTTCTAAATCACAAATTATCTCTTGGTCTCTCCATGATTCAATAATCATACAAAAATAGGCCAAATAATTGTAAGCATTAAGTAAAAAAATTAAACACACAACCAAGGAAAAATGGAAAAATAGAAAAAAAATATGAAATTAAAATTTTGTTCTCAAAACTATGCTACATCTAAACCCTAGAAAAATAAATTTAGTTCATAATAAAAATATTGCAACTAACAAATTTATTCATGGATTGCATATTTAAATTTTAGAACAGAAAAGAAGATACAAAAGTACTGTTTTGTAAATAAATAATTTGCCAACCGAATTCAGTAAAACAATTTTTCTCTGTCTCTCTCTTCTCTGTCTCGAACTCAATGCCAACAGAACGAAACCAGGTCGCCACGTCAGATTGAAAAATGCGTGCTGTGCTGTCCCCAGGTCACGTCCGTGCAGTCAGGTCATCGAGTTCAACGCACGTCTGCTTCGTCTTTTTGCTTCAATGACTTCTCTCTCTGTTCTCTTTGTTTTATTAAATTTTTTTCCTTTTTAGCTCTTCCATATTGTCCTCTGGTGCTTCGGGTATTGTGTCCTTTTATATGAGTTGTAGACGGGTTGTAAAGAGAAGATTAAGATATATTATGCAAATAAAAATCAGAATTTAAAATAAATATTTAAATTTAAATTAATTAGGTAAACTAAAAAACTAATTTTTATTTTAGGCTTATCAAAATCCATTTAAATTTTTTTATTCTTTTTACACCCTTTTGACAATTAAAATTGTATTGCTCCTCATATTGTCAATTTGTAAAATATAAAATTCAACAAATCATTAAAAATAATAAATCATTCTGTTTGTTTTATTTGTTGATTTTTATCAAAAAAAATCACTTTTTGCATCAAAAATCTTATTCCTTCAAAAATAATTTATTAATTGAAATCTTATAGAAATAAAATGAATTATAAACAATATTAACGAAAACAAGCGATTTTAATGGGTAAATGAGTACAAATATTTGTATAAAAATTAGACACATCAAATACCCCCAAACTTAAGATTTTGCATGTCCTCAAGCAAAAAGTAAAATCAATAATAGGGGAATAATAATCAATAATAGACTCAACCTATCACACTAAGAGATTTTATCATGTAAGCATCAAAATTTCAATTAAAAATATAAACAATAGCAAATAAAGTAAAATCAAGCATACCCTCCTTCTCCAGTGCAATTATATATTCATAACTCCAAACCCAATTATATTTGTCATGCAATTAATGTAATTATAGTATGTAACTACTCAATCTGTGATTATCCCTTCTCACTACTACAAACCGAGTAGCAAACTAGAGTTTTTCTTTTTTTTTTTTCTTTTTTTTTCTTTTTTTTTAGTCACTTCTCTAAGTTGTCACTTGCCTTTTTACGCGAATGCAAGACATTTGTGATGACTTCACCCGGTTACTCAACAAGTCACAAATTTAAAGTGCTTTGCATACTCATATTTCAAGTTACCATTTGACGTAAAAGTAAACAATTGTGATGATTACCCCTAATTATTAAGCAACTCAAAATATTGGAGTAGATTGACTTTATTCAAACTTTTTTTTTAAATTTTTTTTTATTATCACTCTGTTTAGGACTAGATCAAAGGGGATAATCACAAGAAAAAGTATCACATTTTTCTTTTATGTATAATCGCATGACTCATACAATTTTTGTACGGAATTGTGACACTCAATAATCCTAAAGTAAATAAGTATGCTTACTCTTGCTTTATAAGCAATTGTTTATCCCAAAAAAATTATTTCAATGCTTTTCATAATAAAGAACTCAAAAATGTAATGGTGAGTTCAATTGCAATCCCTTTTGTTTTGTTTTTTCTTTTCAAAAATAAATAAAATAAAAATAAATTTTTAAACCGTCCCCCCAAACTTGAATATCACATTGTCCTCAATGGGAAAGGAAAGAAAAATAAAAAGAATGCAAAAAGTTCAGAATTTCTCCCCTGATTCGTCTTAAAATTTCTGGATGCGTGGCGTTCAGTATTTTGGCGATATCTGGAGCTGTAGGTGTCCAAATGGGCTTTTTTTTTGCTGGAAAGCTGAGACGATAGGCTACAATCGCTCTTTGAATCAGTTTTCCAGATTCTGACTCCATACTGCTCAAAAATAGCCATCAATGTAGGTGTATAAAACAGCTCCGTCTGGCGACTTCAAAATTTATGCAATCCTACAAGATAAAATTAAAAATTAAAATTATACTAAACTAAAAGAAAAATCAAATCTAAATGCAGTAAAATAAAACATGGGTTGCCTCCTAAGAAGCGCTAAGTTTTAAGTCTTCAGCCAGACATGGGGGTGAGATGGTTATGTAATGCCAAGATCCAACAACATTAAAACATCCTTTCTAATTCTTCTCTTCAGGTATGGATCAGGTTCAAGCTCTAGTTTAAGGCGTTTTCTTCCTGATGATGACATCTTTGATTCCCCCACCTCCTTGAACTTTTGCTGAAAAAATGAATAAATAGAAAGTGCAGCATCCAAATACATAATATGTTCAAGCATATTTTCTTTTTCAGTTTCAAAAGTTTCTGAATTTGTTGGACATACTTTTATAGGTTATTTTTCAATTTTAGCCTTATGTTTCTCGCCCACAATTAAATCAGTTTTACTTACTTGAATACACGACTGTTCTTCAGGAGAAAACTTTATGGAATTAAAAACATCATACGTTACTTGCTCATACTGCGTTTGTTCCTCCACGATTTGTTCGTACTCTTCTTCCTTTTCAACCACATTTTGTTCGTCATTTTTTTCTTGTGGTTGCTCAATTGTCCTCCCGCTGCTTAGTGTTATTGCTTTGACATCTTCCGTGGGATTGACAACTGTGTTGCTTGGTAATGTTCCTGCAGTTTTTTCATTAAGAATATTTGAAATTTGACTAATTTGTACCTCATGATTTTGGATGGAAGCCGAAGTTGAATTTGCAACATTTTGAATTGCCGATTCTGTCTTTTGTATGTATTGTTCTGCCCTTTGCATGTAGTGCATAAACATATCTTCAAGTGTCGGCTTCTTTTCTTGCTGTGGAAAATTTTGAGGTGGTATAACTGCTCCTTGATTGTTGTTCCATCGAAAATTTGGGGTGTTTCTCCATCCTGAATTGTATGTGTTTGCATAATGATTGTTTTGCATTTGAAAGTTAGACACAAGATTTTCATGTTCGGCATTTGATGGAGCAAAAGGGTTCCCCACTTAGCAATCTGCACTTGAATGATTTCCTGCACAAAGATCACAAATGATATTAGATTGAATAGAATTAACATTTAAATTACCTATTTGTTTAGATAAAGTAGCCATTTGTGCAGTTAAAGCAGAAATAGGGTTAAGTTCAAAAACTCCAGTCACTTTTCTTGGCATTGCACTTTCTGCAGACCACTGATAATGATTAAATGTCATCTCCTCTAAAAGCTCATAGGCTGCTTCGTAAGTTTTGCTCATTATTGCACCTCCGGCTGCTGCGTCAAGCATAGATCGATGTGTAACTCCTAAACCATTATAGAATATTTGAATTTGCAGCCATTTAGGTAGTTCATGATGAGGACACTTTCTTAATAACTCTTTGTACCTTTCCCATGCATCATACAAAGACTCGGTCTCAAATTGAGGGAATGTGGCAATATCATTCCTTAGTTTTGCTGTCTTTGCCGGCGGAAAATACTTGGCTAGAAATTTTTGTGTAAGTTCCTCCCAAGTATTAATACTACCGGGTGGTAGATAACATAGCCAAGCCTTCGCCTTATCTCGTAGTGAAAAAGAAAAGACACTCAATCTGATTGCATCATCTGATACTCCATTGTACTTGAAAGTGTCACAAATTTCTAGAAAGTTTGAAATGTGAGCATAAGGATCCTCGTGCGGTAGTCCCCAAAATTGAACAGTCTGATGAATCATTAGAATAATCTCCGGTTCAATCTCAAAATCGTTAGTTTCAATAACCGGCTTTTTTATGCTTGCTTCATAAATCGAGGGCATAGCATAGTCTCTCAAAGGCCTGTTTTCATCGTTTGCCATGATAATTTCCTTGTATGTCCTGAAATGTAAGTATTAAAAAAAATAGAAAAACTAAAAAAAAATAAAATAAGAAAAATAAATGAAAGTAAAGTAACTCAAAAGAAAATAAAGAGGTAAAATAATAATAAAATAAAAATAAATACAAAAAATTCAAACTAGTAATAATCTAGCAATTTTCAATATCAATAAAAGAATAACTAGTCCCCGGCAACGGCGCCAAAAACTTGGTGTGAATATTTGCAAGTGTACAAAATCGCAACAAGTAGTATAGTTAAGTGAATAGAGTGTCGAACCCACATGGACTAATTATTTTTTTGAATACCGATATTTCTAGATGAATCACTATTTGGATAATCGAATTTAATAAAGGATTAAAGAACTAAATTAATAATCTAAAGAGAACTAACTAAATTAATTAAGAGGGAGTGGGATGTGAAATTTTTGTAATATGTTAATGGCAAAATTAATTCTAGGATTTTTGAGTTCACCTAGTTCATCCCACACAATTTATAATTCCATAAGAATAAAAATATTATTTTTCCAAGTTGTAGACTGAAATCTCCAAATTATTCAATGCTTTCTCTCGAACAACACCAAAAATATCTCCAACTAACAGTTTGTCACATTTCTATGCAAATTTAATTAATCGAAGACTCATTAAGTTCTGTGGATTTCTTAACGGTCAGATCAATCGCGGTGAATTATCTCTAATTTCGCTCGATCAATGGTGTTCAATTTTTATTGTTCTAAATCCCAAATTACCTCTCGGTCTCTCCATGATCCAATAATCATACAAAAATTGGCCAAATAATTGTAAGCATTAAGCAAAAAAATTAAACACACAACCAAGGAAAAATAGAAAAAAAATATGAAATTAAAATTGTGTTCTCAAAACTAGGCTACATCTAAACCCTAGAAAAATAAATTTAGTTCATAATAAAAATATTGCAACTAACAAATTTATTCATGGATTGCATATTTAAATTTTAGAACAGAAAAGAAGATACAAAAGTAATGTTTTGTAAATAAATAATTTGCCAACCGAATCCAGTAAAACAATTGTTCTCTATCTCTCTCTTCTCTGTCTCCAACTCAGTGCCAACAGAACGAAACAAGGTCGCCACGTCAGATTGAAAAACGCGTGCTGTGCTGTCCCCAGGTCACGTCCGTGCAGTCAGGTCCTCGAGTTCAGCGCACGTCTGCTTCGTCTTTTTGCTTCAATGATTTCTCTCTCTGTTTTCTTTGTTTTATTTTATTTTATTTTCTTTTTAGCTCTTCCATATTGTCCTCTGGTGCTTCGGGTGTTGTGTCCTTTTATAGGAGTTGTAGACGGGTTGTAAAGAGAAGATTAAGATATATTATGCAAATAAAAATTAGAATTTAAAATAAATATTTAAATTTAAATTCATTAGATAAACTAAAAAACTAATTTTTATTTTAGGCTTATCAAAATCCATTTAAATTTGTTTATTCTTTTTACACCCTCTTGACAATTAAAATTGTATTTTGCTCCTCATATTGTCAATTTGTAAAATATAAAATTCAACAAATCATTAAAAATAATAAATCATTCTGTTTGTTTTATTTGTTGATTTTTATCAAAAAATCACTTTTTGCATCAAAAATCTTATTCCTTCAAAAATAATTTATTAATTGAAATCTTATAGAAATAAGATGAATTATAAACAATATTAACAAAAACAAGCGATTTTAATGGGTAAATGAGTACAAATATTTGTATAAAAATTAGACACATCACACGTCATCTATGGAGGCCCAATGGCGGGAGAGTCGAACTCCTCCCGAAAAGCCTTCATCAGAAAAGTAAACTCAGTACAGAACCATCCTCCCCCTAAGGGCCTTGGGGTCCCTGTCACCTTTTCAGATAAGGATTTGGAAGGTGTCCGAATGCCTCATTATGATGCTCTTGTGATAAACCTCCTTATGGCCAACTTCGAAGTTCGCCGAGTCCTGGTCGACAACAGCAGTTCGGTCAATATCCTCTTCCTAGAAGCCTTCAAAGGCCTCAAGTTGTCTCGAGATCGCCTTAAACCCGCCGGCTACACTCTCCATGGGTTCTCTGGGGTGCTAGTGACGATTGAGGGAGTTATCACTCTCGACGTAACCGCTGGCGAAACCCCGATCACCCGAACCAAACTAATGGACTTTATGGTTGTTGATGTAAAGGCCGCGTACAATGTCATCCTTGGCCGATCCGGCCTTGCCGCTCTTCAAGCTGTACCCTCAGCCTACCTTATGAAGATGAAATTCCCCACCACAGATGGGGTGGGAGAGGTTAGAGGAAGCCAGGAGACCACCCGGAAATGTTACATGACTTCGGTAGGGGGGGGGGTCCTCTCTCTTGAAGCCCTCGAGCTCCCCTTAGGGAACAGCCAAGTCATCTCTGAGCCAGTTGACGAGCTAGAGGAAATAGTCTTCTCAGAAGAAGACCCAACCTGAACGTTCCAAGTTAGCAAGGTCCTTCCCTATCCGGTCAAAGCCGACATTATCCGATGCATAAGGGGGAACTATGACCATGGACCGCATCTGACATGCCTGGAATTTTGGAAGAATTGCTCATGCACCACCTCAGCGTGGCCCCCGAAGCCAGACCAGTCCAATAGAAGCGTCACAAGTTTGCACCAGACCGCCAGCAGGCCATCAAAGAAGAAGTAGAAAAACTCATGGCAGCTCGGTTCATCCAAGAGGTCAATTATCTCGAGTGGCTTTCTAACGTCGTGATGGTTAAAAAGGCTAATAGGAACTGGAGGATTTGTATTGACTTCACCGATCTGAACAAGGCCTGTCCAAAAGATCTGTTCTCACATCCTAGTATCGATGCTCTAATTGACGCCACCTCTGGTCATGAAATCTTGAGCTTCATGGACGCCTTCTCTATAAATAATCAGATCAGGATGTTCCCCCTGGACATTCCGAAGACTTCATTCACAATAGAACAAGGTTTGTATTGTTACCCCGTCATGCTCTTCGGGCTAAAGAATGCTAGAGCGACATATCAATGCCTCGTTAACAAAGTTTTCAAAGAGAAGATCGGACGGAACATGGAGGTATATGTGGATGACATGTTGGTAAAAAGCCTCAGAAAGCAGAACCACGTGACCGACCTTCAGGAAGCCTTCGATGTACTCTGTAGTCACAATATGAGGCTTAACCCGTCCAAGTGTGCCTTCGGTGTGTCATCTGGCAAATTCCTAGGATTTATGGTTAGCCAAAGGGGCATAGAAGCCAACCCAGAGAAGATCCAAGCCATACTGAACATGGCTCCCCCATCAAATGACAAAGAAGTGCAAAGGCTCGCAGGGTGCCTCGCCGCCATAGGGCAATTCCTTTCTAAGTCAAGAGAAAAGTGTCTCCCGTTCTTCAAGGCTCTCAGAGGGATGAAAAGCTTCAAGTGGGGGTAACCGCAGCAAGAGTCCTTCGACCAACTCAAAGCATACCTGGTTAACCTCCCGCTCCTGAGTAAGCCCAAGCCTGGGGAAATCCTCTACCTTTACCTTACCACCTCATAACAGACCCTCAGTGCCGTCCTAGAGAAGGAAGAGGACAAAGCCAAGAAGCCAATCTACTATGTGAGTAAGGTTCTCAGAGATGTCGAACTCCATTACTCGAAGATTGAAAAGATGGCCTATGCTCTAGTCATGGCCGCTCGAAAACTTCGTCCATACTTCCAAGCCCATTCGCTAGTCGTTCTTACCTACTAGTCCCTCAAGCAAATGCTCCATAAACCCGAAAGTTCGGGGCACCTCATGAAGTGGTCCATAGAGCTGAGCCAACACGATATTAGCTATCAGCCAAGAGCTGCTATCAAAGCACAAGCCCTAGCAGAGTTTATAGTAGAGAGCACTATCCCTGACCCCAGCAAAGAGAGAGAGGAACCCTAGTTCTGGATCGTATATGTTGATGGGTCCTCATGCACTGACAGGAGTGGAGCAGGGGTCATCATGACTGGTCCCGATAACTTCATTCTTCAGTACTCGCTCTGCATCAATTTTCGAGCATCAAACAATGAGGCGTAATATGAGGCTCTCATAGCTGGTCTATGCCTGGCGCGCAAAGTCGGTGCCCAGCGCGTCGAAGTATTCAGTGACTCACAGTTGGTGGTAAACTAGGTGTCGGGGGAGTATAAGGCAATATTTGGCCAAAGTCAAAGAGCTGCTAGCTACTTTCCAAGAGGCAGAACTCCGATGAATCCCCCGAGAGGAGAATGGGCAGGCATATGCCCTCTCAAAGTTGGCTTCCTCTTCTCTAGGGGCTTGAATGCACTATTTAGAAGTCCTTTGAGACCCAACATCGAGGAAGAAATCCCCGAACTTATGGAGATACTACCCGTGGCACTCTGGGATAATTGGATGAAGCCCCTTCTCGAGTTTCTCAAAGACGGAGTCCTCCTTACAGACCTTAAAGAGGCTAGAAAAGTCAGAACTAGAGCCGAACGATATACGCTCATTGAAGGGGTCATGTACGAGCGCTCTTAAACTCAAGTAGACATCAAACCCTACTTGCGATGCCTCTCCCCCGAGGAGGCCCAGTACGCTCTAAAGGAGGTCCATGAAGGGATAAGTGGTGCCCATCTGGGAGCGAGGTCCCTCGTCCGTAGATTCCTGAATCATGGCTATTTCTGTCCCACACTCCTTAGCGACGCCGAATAACACGTTCGCCAATGTGCCCTATGTCAAAAGTTCTCAACCATTCGACGCTTACCACAAGACGAACTGTCCTCCTTATCCAATCCGATCCCTTTTGCAATGTAGGGAATGGACTTGCTCGGACCCTTCCCTCCAGCACCTGGTCAGCGGAAGTTCTTTGTCGTTGCGATTGAAGACTTCTCCAAATGGATTGAAGCCGAGCCTTTAACAACAATCACTAAGAACAGATTCCAGCAGTTCTTTTGGAAGAACATCGTCTGCAGATTCGGCTACCTCGGATCTTAGTAACTGACAATTGGACCCAATTCACGGGGACAGCCTTCCGCAATTTCTGTGCGGACCTCGGTATCCAACAGCTATTCTCCTCAATATCCCACCTGCAATCCAACGGTCAAGCAGAGAACGCCAATAGAAATATTCTCTCTAGCCTAAAGAAGAGACTCGATAAGTCTACCAAGGGATTATGGGTCGAACAACTCCCCATTGTGCTTTGGAGCTACAGCACCATAAAGCGGACCCCAACAGCAGAATCTCCTTTCAACCTCACTTACGACTCAGAAGCCATCATCCCACTTGAAGTTGGCCTACCCTCTCCCCGCTTGTTAGCCTTCAGTGAAGAGCAAAACTTGAACCAACTTTGAGGCAACCTTGACCTCATCGAGGAGATTTGAGAAAGGTACTCCATTTGTCAAGAGATCTATCGGCACAGGATCGAGCAGTCATACAACAGGAGAGTTCGTCCCACAAATCTCAAAGAAGGAGACATAGTTCTGAGAAAACTATTAATTTCTTTCCCGAGCAAGAAAGGGAAACTATCTTCTAATTAGGAAGGGTCTTACAGGATCTCCAAAGTTGTCCGCCCTAGCGCTTATCAACTTGAAGACCCGGGGGGCAAGAGAGAACCAAGAACATGGAATGTGGAACACTTGTTGAAGTACCAAGAGGGTGTTCAAACACTGCTCGAAGCAACTTCTACCTAAAGCATTTCTAAGTTTGTTTTTCTTCTTATTACTTAGTCGATTTTCTTAATGTAACAAATGCTTGCAACTCAGAAGCAGCCACCTAGTCCCTTTAATAAAAGCAATTTACTTCTCAGAAAACATATTGTCTAAATCTTTCGATTTTCTTGCTCCAAAGCATACACTCTAAGTAAGAAAACTCTCTTAAACGACAAGTTCGGAGTCCAACACATGGTTCGATGTCACTTTATCCGCTTGGAACAAGCAAGTGCGAAGTAGCTCACCATTCGAAATTGCTCCCACAACTGTTGAAAATCTCAAATGAAAAGTTCAGAGTCCAACACTGCCGTTTGCCGACCCGCCCAAATCTCATCCGTCGGCGTTCACTAGCACTCTACTATACTCTCCGTCGCCCTAACGCTACCACTATCCTTGCCGTCCACATTAAGGTTCGCCATCAACACTTCCTTGCCCAAATCCCATCCATGTAGTATGTCTGTTAGTATTATTTTACACCATGATTTTTAATCCTTTTCATAGGATCTCTCATTTTTGTATGAGTTGACTCTACTGTTTTTTTTATGGTCTTTATTAAATGAATCTTATTGTGTCTTGATTGAATGAATAGAATTATTTCTTCATCATCTCATTTTTTAGTGAAGCAATTTAAAAATAGTAAATATTTTATTACCTTATGGATAAGCATCCTTAGTCATGATTATGTGGCATGTAGCTTACACAAAAGAATACCAAGTGTCCATATCATTACCCAAAAGAACAAAAGAAAAGAAAAGTAAGAGAAAGATATGGGGACAAAAATTATGGATTGAGAAGAAGATGAGACGGCAAAGGTACTAAGTTTTGTATGATTTTTTCAGAGTTGATTATATTGCAGCTTTCTGTTATTAAGAATCAATAGTTTTACATATTAAATTAGACTAATAAATAATGGGTAAATTGGAAAGTTTATAACTAAAAGTTTGTAGTAGACCCTCTCAAGTTTTGATAATAACCCAAAAATGCCATATTTTAATAAGTCTTGGATTTTAAATAGTTTTCTAATGTATGATAGAGTATGTTTTGTAGTAATCAGCAAATCTTTTCACATTCCGTTCTTGATTAAGTCGAATTCGACAGAGGTGGAGGCGGACTTTCAATAGTTTTGCATGTTAAATTAGACTAATAAATCATGGATCAATTGAAAAGTTTATAACTAAAAGTCTATGGTAGACCTTCTCTGGTTTTGATAATAACCCAAAATGGCCATATTTTAATATGGCTTGGATTTTCTATAGTTTTCTAATGTATGATAGAGTATGTTTTGCAGTATTCTGGAAATCTATGCACATTCTGTTCTTGATTAAGTCGGATTCGATGATGGTGGAGGCGGACGTTTAAAAGTTTTAATCTGACACGAATATTAGCCATTAGATGCTAAATTATTAACTTCAATCAGAATTTTTAAAAGTTTTACTCTATCTAACATGACAATTAGCCATTAGATGTTTGTGAATCAAAATTTTGGTTCGATTTATTTTAGATTTTTGTATTTACTCTTGAGTTTCCTGACGTAGGTTTCCTCAATAGTATTCGCAATCAGCTAATGACAACTTTAAGAGAGGCTACAATGACATAATTCCTGCAGTTTCACATATAATTTAATCAAAGCTTAAATTGGTTGGTCATTTTGATGATATGCTATTATTCTTTTTATTCTACATCATTCTTTTTATTCTTTTTATTCTTTTATGTTTATAAATTTTTCTTACTCAGTGACTAAGTAGGCAAAGCTTTTTCTTTCTTAAAACTTCTCTTTATATATATATATATATATATATATATATATATATATTGTGAATCACCCTTAGGGGGGGGGGGGGTGAATAGGGTGATCTTGTGGAATTAAAAAAAATTAAAGAAATAAAGTGAAGTAGAGTAAAGTAAATGCAAGAGAGACAAGAAACGCAAACTCAGATAACGCAGGGATATAACGTGGTTCGACCCCCAGGTCTACGTCCACCCCACCTACTTGTAGCAATTCTCCGCCACAAGTGTTCCACAATACTCAAAACCCTTAGTACAGTGATTCTTGGATTCAGTCCGAGAGACCTATTACACCCACAGAACTTCTAATCCAAGTCCCGTCAATCTCACCGAAGTGGAAAAGAAAAGAAAAGAAAACTCAAGATTATTTTGAGATCTTGACTGAAGAATACAACCAAATTCACGCACACACTTTGATTGATTATCGAAGGATTATTTCAAAATGTTTTTCTCAGAAGTTCTAGGTAAAGAAGACATAGTGGATTCGTTCTCTTAAGTAGAAGAGGAAGTATATCGATCTAATATAGAAACGATACATTCCAAAATAGTATACAGCTCAAGTTGCGGTCGACCGTTCAGCTCTCTGGCGTAGCTAGAGAGATAAAAGGTCAACCGTGGTCTTAAGCAACTAAAGTTGCGGACGACTGTGATGCAGTCGACTAACATTATGTACGGTCGACCGGTCTTGGCTGTATAATTCGAATCCACTTTGTTTTCTTACCATAAATTAATCCATCTTTAATCAATCATATACAATAATAATCTCACGAAAATATTACTAAAAATTCAGTCTTGATAGATTGCTTGGAGACCAATTCATTGAGAACTCCTTTTGAATAACTTCCTCTTTTGCTCGTATATGCAATCTTCCTTTATTACTTTCCTTGTTTGTATGTTTGTGAATCTCTCTTGGATCTTTTCTTGATGTTAATTGATCCTGAAAATTTGACACACTAAATTCAAACTTATTAGTACAAGTTAGCACATTTTGTGCACACCAACTAAGAGTCAACAATCTCCCCCTTTTGGTGTGAACAAAACATGCACGAATATTTGAAAATGAAAACAAAGTATGTAAATACTCCCTCTAAATTTAGTACATCCTGTAAAACAGATTTTCATATAAAAAAACTTTTAAGAGAGCAAATACTCCCCCTTAATATAATATCACCTGTAGTACAGAACTTAATGAACCATTAGAAGAGAGGAATGAGAGTATTAATTCATGAAATGATTTGAGAATCGTTTGAAAACATTCTAAAAACATTCTCCCCCTTTTTGAAACACACCAAGAGGGGATAGATAGGAAATACCGACGTAAAATAATCCTTGGAAAGTTCGTAAAACCAATCATCAATTAAAATAATGAAGAGGCACATTCGAGGATATTACAAATTGAGAAAAATATGGAAGAGAATCTTCTTACATGATACCATTGATAACGAGACTCTTTGATATACAGTGAGAGCTCTACATAGTATCATAGATTTGAGATTCTCCCCAATACACATGAAAGCAAAAAAGAAATCAAGAAATCATTGATTGTAGAAAATTTCGAAAAACACGACCAAAGAGAGGGCCGGTCGACCTTACGGTCGACTGCAAAACACGATTTGCAAAAGCTATCCAGAGAGCATACCGGTCGACCGCACGGACGACCGCTATTTGTGGTTTTTAAGACACAATTTCCAGAGGGCTAACCGGTCGACTACAAGGTCGATGGAAAAACCAACAAAAACTACAGAGGACGAGCCGGTCGACCGCAATAGAAATTTTTTTAAGAAACGTTAAATAGTCAAAATTTTAAGAAACGTTAAATAGTAAAATACGTAGAAATATCAACGTTATTACCAGTTTCGTCTTTAGATAGCTTAGTGGTAGTGGCCATTGGAGTTTTGTAAGCATTTGCATTCTCAAGTCCAAATTTCTTGACAAGTTCTTAGACGTACTTGGATTGATTGATGAATATTCTATCTTTTCTTTGTTGTATTTGAAGTCCAAGAAAATAGGTTAGTTCGTCCATCATACTCATTTCGAACTCATCCTGCATTTGCTTTGAAAACTCCTTGCAAAGATTTTCATTAGTAGACCCAAATATGATATCATCAATATAAATTTGTACAATCAAAATGTCTTTAAAAACATGTTTTGTAAAAAGTGTTGTGTCTACTTGCCCTTTAGAAAAACCTATGTGAAGAAGGAACGAACTCAGCCGTTCATACCAAGCGCCAGGGGCTTGCTTCAAACCATAAAGGGCTTTATCAAGCCGAAAAACATGGTTTGGGTGTGTGGGATTAGTGAATCCTGGTGGTTGTGCCACATAAACTTCTTCAGAAATAAAACCATTTAAAAAAGCACTTGTTGATTATAACCTTGAACAAAAGACGAGCCTTATTTCTAGTAATTGAACCAGATTCGTCTAACTTGTTCCTAAACACCAACTTAGTACCAAGGATTGTCCTATTGTGAGGTCGAGGAACAAGTCTCCATACTTGATTCCGTTCAAATTGATTAAGTTCTTCTTGCATGGCAATGATCCACTCATTGTCTTGCAAGGCCTCCTTAATGTTCTTAGGTTCAAGTATGGAAACGAAAGCGATAAAACACATAAAATTATGAGCTTGAACGCGAGTAGTTATGCCTTTAGACATATCACTCCATATAAGAGAAGGAGGATGACTGGACATGATTTTCCATGCGGGACGTTTCTCACTTGTGGGGTCTTGATGTTGTGTATTTTCATCTTCCATGGCATCAATTTGTTCTGTAGGTATCTCATCAATTTGGATTTTAGGTTCATCTTTGTCTTGAAGCACCATTTGATTTTGGTCATTTGCTTGTGGTTCTTCTTCAATATGAACCTGTTTCTTTTCAACACGAACCTCTGCCTTATCATCATCAACAACATGTAATATTTCTTTGGAGTAGGGGTTAGTTTTATCAAAAACAACATCAATAGATTCTTGAGTAATGCATCTTCTTTTGTTAAATACACGATATGCTTTGCTATTAAGAGAATATCCTAGGAAAATACCTTCATCACTTTTACGATCAAACTTTCCTAAATTATCAAGAGTATTTAAAATGAATACTTTGCATTCGAAGACACGAAAGTAGCTTAGGTTGGGAGTTTTGCCATAATATAGTTCAAAAGGAGTTTTCTCAAGATACTTTCTGATGATTACTTGGTTTATGGTATAGCAAGCTGTATTGACAGCCTCTGCCCAAAATGATTTAGATAAGTCTTTTTCACTAAGCATTGTACGGGCCATTTCTTGAAGAGATCGATTCTTCCTTTCAACAACCCCATTTTGTTGGGGAGTGTGAGGACATGCGAACTCATGTTTTATTCCTTTTTTGTCAGAAAATGATGTGAAGAGTTCGCTTTGAAATTCCCCACCATGATCACTACGAATAGTAACAATGGTGAGGCTTTTTTCATTTTCCACTATACGATAGAATTTTTGAAATACATGTACTGTCTCATCTTTTTGTGGCAAGAAGGCAACCCAAGTAAATCTACTATATTCATCAACAATAACAAATGCATATCGAGCACCACCATTACTACGTGTTCGTGATGGACCAAAAAGATCCATGTGCAAAAGTTCAAGAGGTCTAGAAGTTGATACCATTTTCTATGGTCTGTAAGAACTTTTTGTTTGCTTACCGAATTGACATGACTCACATGGTTTGTCCTTTTTGAACTTAATTTTAGGGATTCCTCTCATAAGCTCTTTGCTTACAAGTATGTTGAGATTGTCCATGTGCGTGTGACCAAGCCTTCGATGCCATAGCCATCCATCCTCATTCCATGCGACAAAGCATCTCATACTTTCCTGTGCTAATTCATTTGAGTTTATGACATATACATTATTGCATCTGTTAGCAAGAAGTAAACAGTCTTTATTATTATCTAATACAATGCATGTGTTTTTATCAAAAGTGACAATATACCCTTTATCACATAGTTGACTAACACTAATTAAGTTGTGCTTTAGACCTCTTACCAATAGGACATCCTCAATGGAGCATGAGGAACCAAAGCTAATTTTACCTTTACCAATAGTTTGACCAGTGCTATTGTCTCCAAAGATGATGTCCTTCCCCTTTTCCCTTGATAGTGATGAAAAGTATCTGCTGTCACCAGTCATGTGATTTGAACAACTACTATCAAGGTACCACCAATCTTTAGACTTGATGCATAGGGGTACCTACACCAAGATTAGTAGGCATAGCTTTGCGTACCCAAATTTGTTTTGAACCTGCATTTTGTATCCTTTCTCACCCACACAAGATTAGTATTTTCTTTTAGTGAACAGTTATAAGAAATATGCCATAGTCTACAGCAAAAATTACATGTTATTCGACTATGCCTTGGGTCATGCATACTTGTATAATTTATTTTTGTTTTGTGATTGTGTTGATTTTTATACAAGTGTGTATAACATGATGGTTTCTGATGAGGTATTGGCTCTTCGTAACCAATCCCTCTATTATCATGATAGGATCTTGAATACTTTGTAATAAAGTAGCTGGGCCCTTCATGCTTTTCAATAATTTTTTCGAGCTCAATTACTTTTTTATACAGTCTTTTTCTAGTTATCTCATCGTCTTTTGTGTTCCAACGAAGAGTATCTAGTGTGGCATCTAGAATCCTATTTTGATTAAGGTCTTCATTACATCCTTCCACTACTTCATCAAATTTCCTTTTACATTCGTCTAAGTCATTTGTGAGCTTAGCAATATAGACAGATTTCTCCTGAATCTCTTTTAAGTGATCATCATGCTTTGCTAGCGATTCACGAATTTGTTGTTTCAACCTCTCATTTTCTTCTAGCAAAATATCATGATCTTTTTGGCATGACTCAAGTTTTTCAAAAATTAGGGCATTCTTATTTTTCAGTTTGTGATTTTTTGTTATGCAGGCATCATGTATTTCATTAGAATTTTGTTTATATTGTCTAAGTTCACGACTTAGTTTCTTGGCATAGTGTTTCAAATCATTACATATATCTACAAGTTCATCATAAGTTGGTTGTTCGATTACCTCTTCTTGAGAGGGTGATTGCACCTCACCACTCCCTAGAGCCATGAAGCCGACGTCGCCGTGGTCTTGCTCTTCCTCACTTGAGTCCGAGTCTAGCCAAGTTGCCTCTAGCACCTTCTTCTTCTGCCTTGGATTTGAGCGATAATATTCCCTGTTCCTGTCTTGTTGACTGGGGCAATTTGCACGGATGTGTCCGACCTTCTTGCACTTGTAGCATACATCCTCTTTCTCCTTTTTCCTTTCTTCCTGATACCTGCCGTATTTTTTGTTTTTTAAGGTACTTACGAAATTGTTTTGTTAATAGAGCAATTTTCTCGTCTGACTCCTCATGTTCTGAATCAGCTTTTGATGGTCGGGCCCTTTCAGCTCTTAGTGCAATAGTTCTCTCCTAAGTCTTTGGTTTAATCCCGATATTCTGCCTGTATCATTTTGTCTCCAATATTTCCATTTTGTACGTCTTTAGTTTCCCTTGAAATGTATAGTAATCGAATCCCTTCTCTTCAAGTGTTTCTCTCATTGCCGCGGCCTTAATGTCCCACTCTGGCGTGAGACAGCTTATGAGCTTTCCAACCTTTCTGTCATCATCAGGCCCCTTACCCAAGCTCTCAAGCTCGTGGGCCATTATGTCGAAACGGGCGAGAATTTGATCAACATTTTCACCTGGCAACATGCGGAACATATCAAATTTATAAAAGCACAAATTCACTTTAGCTTTTACCTCGGAAGCAGTTCCTTCATGCCGCTTCAGCATGTTGTTCCAGATCTCGTAGGCTGCTTTGTAGTTTCGGCTGCATCGCATTAGCTCTTCATTGTTCAACCCTGCATAAAGAGCCGTCATTGCTTTGGAATTTGCTGTCTTGGGGGCTAGCTCTGCCGGTGTGAATGCCTTCTTTGCATCGCTAACTGGGATTTCTGTTTTGTTGATACATACATTCCATTCCTCTTCTCTGAGCATCTGTAAAAAATGAGACATACGAACTTTCCGGACGTCATAGCATTTTCCATCAAATAAAGGTGATCGTGTAAGACTTGTTCCATTGTAGATGAAGGGTTCTGATGAGTACAAGTTTTGGGGAGGAGGGATTTCGGCCATTGAACCTTTCACTTAAGCTTTTAAGCCTTTTATAAGCACCTCGCTTTGATACCACTGTGAATCACCCATAGGGAGGTGAATAGGGTGATCTTGCGGAATTAAAAAAATTAATGAAATAAATTAAATTAGAGTAAAGTAAATGCAAGAGAGACAAGAAACGCAAACTCAGATGACGCACCGATATAACGTGGTTCGACCCCCAGGTCTCCGTCTACACCACCTACTTATAGCAATTCTCTGCCACAAGCATTCCACTATACTCAAAATCCTTAGTACAGTGATTCTCGGATTCAGGCCAAGAGACCTATTACACCCACAGGACTTCTAATCCAAGTTCCGTCAATCTCACCGAAGTGGAAAAGAAAAGAAATGAAAACTCGAGATTGTTTTGAGATCTTGACTAAAGGATACAACCAAATTCATGCTCACACTCAGATTGATTATCGGAGGATTATTTCAAAATGTTTTTCTTTGAAGTTCTAGGTAAAGAAGACACAGTAGATTCGTTCTCTTAAGTAGAAGAGGAAGTGTATCGATCAAATATAGAAACGATACATTCCAAAACAGTATACAGCTCAAGTTGCGGCCGACCGTCAAAAAACGTGCGGTCGACCGTTTAGCTCTCTGGCGTAGCTAGAGAGATGAAAGGTCGACCGCTGTCTTAAGCAACTAAAGTTGCAGTCGACTATGATGCAGTCGACCGACATTATGTACGGCCGACCGGTCTTGGCTATATAATTCGAATCTACTTTGTTTTCTTACCATAAATTAATCCATCTTTTAATCAATCCTTTACAATAATATTCTCACAAAAATATTACTAAAAATCCAGTCTTGATAGATTGCTTGGAGACCAATTCATTGAGAACTCATTTTGAATAACTTTCTCTTTTGCTCGTATATGCAATCTTCCTTTATTACTTTCCTTATTTGTATGTTTATGAATCTCTCTTGGATCTTTTCTTGATGTTAATTAATCTGAAAATCTGACACACTAAATTCAAACTTATTAGTATAAGTTAGCACGTTTTGTGCACACCAAACTAAGAGTCAACATATATATATAAGGAAAGCTTCGGTTGTGCACTACCTCTAGTGCACATAGGCCTTCGGGCATTCATATCGACGATCCGAACCGTTCACATTGATCTACACATCTAAATTAGTCTAAATATGTAAAATCAAATCATTTGAAATGCATTTGCCCATCCATCATGTGACTATAAAAACAATGATTTTCAGCCATACAATTTTGTAACACTTCAATGGATGGGTAAATGAATTTCAAATGATTTGATTTTATATATTTAGACTAATTTAGATGTGTAGATTAATTTTAACGGTTCGGATCGTCGATATGAATGCCCGAAGGTCCAGTGCACACGCTGTGTGCACTATAGGAGTGCACAATCGAAGCTTTCCCTATATATATATGCCTTCGGGCGTTCATATCGACGATCCGAAATGTTCACATTGATCTACACATCTAAATTAGTCTAAATATGTAAAATCAAATCATTTGAAATTTATTTACCCATCCATTGAAGTGTTACAAAATTGTATGGTTAAAAATCATTGTTTTTATAGTGGCATGATGGATGGGCCAATGAATTTCAAATGATTTGATTTTACATATTTAGACTAATTTAGATGTGTAGATCAATGTGAATGGTTCGGATCGTCGATACGAAGGCGGGAAGGCCAAGTGCACACGAGTGCACACGGAGGGGGAGTGGACAACCGAAGCTTTCCATATATATATATATATATATATATATATATATATATATATATAACATTTGGATTATAGAACAGAAGTTAGTCAAAATTAATCTTAAATATAGGGTTGTGTTTATATATATATATATATATATATATATGTGTGTGTGTGTGTGTGTGTGTGTGTGTGTGTTTATATATATATACTAGGTTTGCCCGTTGACACGTGCCTACGGCACGTCTTCGGAACGGTGCACCTTTTTTGATCAATAAAATAGTTTTGGAAGTACAGCAAATTAATTGAAGCAGCAAATATATTATATGTGAAACTTTTGGGTTCCAGCAAAAACATATTATATGAATTTTTTGATTTTTTTAAAAAGGTTTTTTAAATTTTAATTTTTTTTAAAATTTAAAAAAAAATTATTTTCTTAATTTTTTGAATAGAAGAGGGAGGGAGAGAGAGAGAGGAAAAAGAAATTAAATAAATATAGGAGTTGTTTTGGGTGGAGGATTTGAATTTGAGTTTGGGGGGGAACTTTTAGGGGGGAAAATATGTTTTGTGAAGTTAGATCCGGGCCTTTAATTTTTTGGAGGATTGAAGGAGAGCCACTTGATAGCTTTCTTTGTGTTTTATTATATATATATATATATATATATATATATATATATATATATATGTGTGTGTGTGTGTGTGTGTGTGTGTGTGTGTGTGTGTGTGTGTGTTTATATATGTATATATATATATATATATGGACATAAGTGTTAACAACCCTATATTTAAGATTAATTTTGACTAACTTCTGTTCTATAATCCAAATGTTTTATTTTTTAGGTGTTAATAAACATACTTTAATCGAAGAAAGTCGGCTGCTTTTTGCTCCAATTTGTCTGTCGAGGTTCAAAACAAGGTAGTCTCCATTACTTTTGCTCTTTCTTATTCTCCATGTCGTCTTTGATTGTTTCGTGGATTTAGGATAGAAAGTTCATATAAGGAGTTAATAATATCCATTGGTGATATTCAATAATCAAGAAATTGGTATTGTTGACAAATTTCCAACTATTTGTTTGCAACAGTAGGTGTGAAGATTCAAAGATAGTGAGAGATTTCCAATTATATTGTGGGAAATCAATCTTTTTCATTACATCAGATATGTTAAATGTGTTATTATCTCATGTTATACTTTCTTTCGAGTCAATCACTATTGTTATTGATCTCAATATGTACAGTTCCATTTTGTTTTTCTTCACTGTGTTTAATTCATTGTTCTCCTTCACATCAATGGGAGGAAAAATTGACCTGCATGTCATGGATGATAGGGGTCCATATACTTTCAAAATAAGTGGATAAAATTATCAACGGATTAGTTCTCTTCTTCCAGTTGAAAGGGTCAAACCCAAATTTGTACTGTTGTATTTCCATGATGGTATACATGAGTTGGATCAATGTACAAATCATGCAAAAAATATGGGCATCAATAATGTAGATAGAGAAGTCATGGTGCACAATGTTTTTATATATAAGAATATCAAAATGTCATCTTCTTAGAGGTTATCAAAGCCTTAGTTATTGTTTTCTCCTTTATGTATTGTCTTATATCTATTCAAATTTGTTAATGCAGCTATATAAATAATTAATTTTTAATGTGATGCAGAAAACTAAACTTTCATTTTAATGTTTTCTTTTTATGTAGGCCAATATGTGATATTTATGTGTAAAAAATTCAGTCACCCGATGTGATTCAATGTTGAAATATTTTGATACCACCAGGTTGAAATTAGTACACGGTATTTTTGTTGGATATGTATTTACCTAGCTATAAACAATGGTTTGTTAGAAAATTAATTTTGCATTTTAACTGTTTGGAATGAAGTCTTTTATTATCATGAACAATTTGTTTAAGCCATCCGTTGAATATATAATTGTGATTTAAGTATGAAAGAGTATTGTGATTGAGTTTGGAGGTGCCTTATTGTCATCAAATATTTGAGTTTGAAGATTGTATTTTTTGTAACATCTTTATTACATAATTGATGAATGTTGATATATATTAAATATAATTATACAGGAAAAAGTTGTAAATGTGGGGAGATTTTGCAGAATTTTTTATTGAATGGTTTGGATATGTTCATATATCTGTGGGTAAAGTATGTGGAATTTGCATAGTTGGTAAACTAGCTTCGAATAATGTACTTAGTAATAACTGAAAATAAGAATGTCAAGGCAGTCTACGCACCGTTCATTTCTTTCAATGCAGACACAAGATCTGAAGAAATTGCAATACTAACAAATCCATAGCCCTTGGTTTTTCAAGTTCTCTTGTCCCTGACAACCTGCAGAGTAGGTTACAACAATATTATTCAAAAACCTCTTTAAACACCAAAACTAGCTATTCTGAACCATTTTTTTCCTTTTTGATGTAAAACTAACCCTAAATAGAGAATTTCCAAGAATCTTAAATGATTAATTTTACCAACATGTAAGTGCGGATCAAAGTTGGAAATTTTAACAGTTAACAGGTTTGATGGGTTTTCAAGAATTGAATCAAGTATAACAGTCCCAATTAATAATTCAATCCTACAATCAATAATTAAATCCCTAAGTGTTTTAGCAAGTAATATGTTCAATATTGATTCGTACTCTACTCAAGCATGTGGAACACTCAATCTCAGTTATTTTTGTGGACGACAGGCAAATCAGATAATATAATAGATGATAGAGCAGTAGAACACAAATATTTAATAATGAAAAGAGTATACCGAATATGAAGAAACCAGCGTAGATCTCGAAGTTGGACAGCAACTAAGAACACAACAATGGCTGACAACGAAAAATCAAGAGCATGGGTGGCAACTGCGAAGATGGGGCCACGGATCTGGTCGACGGCTTGGAGGCGGCGTCGACTGGGCGACGCAGGCCGGCGCCGGAGGTTGCGCTAGCTGAGGGCATCGCGTCGATCGGGAGAAGACGCAGGTGTAGGGGTGTCGACGGGAAGAGATGAGGGTTGCGGAAGGAGTCGGGGACGACATCGATGTGGGGGCGAGGGTTTTGGTCGGGGTCAGGAGAAGAAGGAAGAAGTCGAGGGGATGGAGGGTTGTTGTGGTGATGGGTTGTCGGGAGTAGGGTGCGGGATGGGGGAACTGGGGAAGACGACGTGTTGGGTTTTTTCTTTTTTCTTTTTTTTTTGTTTTTTTGGATCGGGATTGGGATAGGGGGAAGAAGAAGATGAAGAAGGGGGATGGCGGCTGGTGTAGGAGAAGAATAGTGGATTAAGGTTTGTGTTGGGGATTTGGGAAATTAGGGTTAGGGATTTGTATTTGGAGGATTTTTAATTTGGGATAGATTTTAGAGTTAATCACTAACCCTAAAATTGTATTAGGATTTATCACAAACCCTAATAATCTAGATCTCAGTTGTATCATACAAAGGAAAGGGGAAGAGTAAAAACTCAACACAACAAATTTTAATCAAGAGTGGCATACCTTTCTCATTAATCTCAAGGCCTATAAATAGGCTCAAAATACATCTTTATACAAATCTCAAAATATTCTCAAAATCTAAAAAATACAAAAAATATTACATATGGTTGTAATTGCCAGAAATAAAAATGGTACTAAAATAAAAATCCTAAACTAAACAGGAAAGATATCCTCATCATTCTCTCCGGGTAAGAGAGAGCTCGACCCAGTCGAGTCAAAACCAGTGATCCTGTCATGGTGCTCCAAAAGATCTGGATCCAGTTGCGGGATCCCCTCACGATTACTGCTAGTGTCATCCGACTTCGGCTTGTTTTTCCACCTTACCAAATACTTGTGCATACCACCATCTCTTGTGGAGATTATCTGATCACCTAAAATATTATTCAATTCCTCTGTCGGTGGGTGAATAGTATCAGGTAAAAGGGTAGATATGGGAATCTCACCATTAGGCTGCAGGGTAGGCTCATTTATAAGAAAATTTCTAGGGTTGAATTTTGAACCTTCATAAAGTACTAGATCCTCAATATTGAAAGTGTTACTTATGCCAAAACCTTCAGAAAGGTCAACGACATATATATTATCATTGATTGTATGTAGAATCTTAAACGGGCCTGCAGCACGTATGTTCAAGTTCTTAACGGGTCCAACAGAAAACCGTTCCAGATGAATCCGAACCATCACCTCGTCACCAATATCAAAAGTTATAAATTTCCTTCTAGTATCTGCTATTTACTTGTAGTTAAAATTATTCTCATTAAGTTCCTTGGAAATTTCTCTATGCAAGTCATGAATGTTATATGCAAGTGTGGGTGCAGACTCTGTGACTTTGTGACGTTCTAACACAGGGGTAAAATCGATGGGTTGCCAAGTGACTTGGGAAGGAATGAGTGACTTAGGTATACTCAATAGAGATGACTAGATAGGCTGAATACAATTGAGAGACTGGTCATCATCTTTTTCATCAAAGTCATCACTTATATTAGGTTCAGAGGTAAACTCATTGTCGGGCTCATCAACGATGACTGCGGTACCCTCTACTATATTGATCCTACTTGGGCTGGGACAATTGCCAGCAACATGGCCATATCCCTTACATTTATAGCACTTAGTGAGAGGATCAATCTTAGAATAGTCTCTTTCAGTGTTCTTACCCGTGTTGTCATTTCTATGTGAATAGGAATTTGAAGTATGTTTATGTGGGTAAGACTTGTTAGGATACTGAGGAGAGGAGTGCTCAGGTCTAGAGGGATCAGGAGGATTCATTATAGAGGAATGATCCATCGAATCGCTGGACTTGTAATGGGAACTAGGTTTAAGGGAATCCATATCGAGGACTAGGGCGTAGGCTACCGCTATTGAGTCCACATTCTATGAATTAGCTCGTTTCTCAGATCGGCTCGTAATCCAGCCCTGAACCTAGAGAGAGTTTGTTCTTCACTCTCTTTACCTAAAGCATTGCACCGAATAAGGAAGTCATCGAACTTATCAACATATTCTTGTGTGGATTTACTTCCTTGATAAAGTTGGTTCTACGAATCTAGGAATCGGGTGTGGAACGATAATGGTACAAATCTCTCAGTGAGCTTCTCTTTCATGGCTTCCCAAGTGGCTATAGGTGCCAGGCCTCGGTCTCTGCGGGCATGTTCAAGATTGGTCCAGTATTGTTGTGCTTTACCCGTCAATTTCATAGTGGCAAATTTAACCTTTAGGGCTTCGTTCATGTCAAACCACACAAAGTAGTGGTCAATGGCACGGATCCAATCGAGGTAAGCTTGGGGTTCTATGTGGCCTTCAAACTAGGGAACGTCAGCCTTAACGTTCTTCTTATATTGTTCGTCAGGGTCACGTTCTTGACGTTGATTGTCACGAACATTTTCTTGAGGGATCTGACGATTGGCATGAAGCTTAGGGACAATGGTTTGATTTAACTCCACTTTCTCAAGCCTCTGATTGATATTGGCAAGAGTTGCTTGGATTGCAGCTAGGGTAGCGGAGATATCAGGATTGTCCATTTCAGGTCGGGAAAGTCTGGGGTTCCTAATTGGGTGATTTGGAAGGGATAAGAAAGGCTCTTTAGGATCTGTGATAGTGCTGCGAAGACGCATTCACCAAAAGTGGAAACTAGGGGTCGTGTGTGTCCTTTTTTTTTTGGAATCTGAAATGACCTAAAATAAAAGAAAGAAAAAAATAAAAGACTACACAATCCTAAATGAATGCAAAATTGATGCCTACGATGCAAGAATTAGGGTTTTAAGAACCTTCGCTCTGATACCAAAATGATGTAAAACTAATCCTAAATAAAGAATTTCCAAGAATCTTAAAGGATTAATTTTACCAACATGTAAGTGCGGATCAAAGTTAAAAATTTTAACAGTTAACAGGTTTGATGGATTTTCAAGAATTGAATCAAGTATAACAGTCCCAATTAATAATTCAACCCTACAATCAATAATTAAATTCCTAAGTATTTTAGCAAGTAATAGGTTCAATATTGATTCGTACTCTACTCAAGCATGTGGAACACTCAATCTTAGTTATTTTTGTGGACGACAAGCAAATCAGATAATATAATAGATAATAGAGCAGTAGAACACAAATTTTTAATAATGGAAAGAGTATACCGAATGCAAAGAAACCACCGTAGATCTCGAAGTTGGACAGCAACTAAGAACACAGCAATGGCAGACCACGACAAATCAAGAGCACGGGTGGCAACTGCGAAGATGGGGCCATGGATCTGGACGACGGCCTGGAGGCGGCGTCACTGGGCGACGCAGGCCGACACCGGAAGTTGCGCTAGCTGAGGGTGTCGCGTCGATCGGGAGACGACGCGGGTGTAGGGGTGTCGACGGGAAGAGATGAAGGTTGCGGAAGGAGTCGGGGACGACGTCGATGTGGGGGCGAGGGTTTTGGTCGGGGTCGGGAGAAGAAGAAAGAAGTCAAGGGGATGGAGGGTTGTTGTGGTGATGGGTCGTCGGAAGTAGGGTGTAGGATGGGGGAACTGGGGACGACGACGTGTTGGGTTTTTTTCTTTTCTTTTTTTTTGTTTTTTTGGATCGGGATTGGGATAGGGGGAAGAAGAAGATGAAGAAGGGGGATGGCGGCTGGTGTAGGAGAAGAATAATGGATTAGGGTTTGTGTTGGGGATTTGGGAAATTATGGTTAGGGATTTGTATTTGGGGGATTTTTAATTTGGGGTAGATTTTAGAGTTAATCACTAATCCTAAAATTATATTAAGATTTATCACAAACCCTAATAATCTAGATCTCAGTTGTATCACAGAAAGGAGAGGGGAAGAGCAAAAAATCAACACAATAAATTTTAATCAAGAGTGGCATACCTTTCTCTTTAATCTCAAGGCCTATAAATAAGCTCAAAATATATCTTGATACAAATCTCAAAATATTCTCAAAATCTAAAAAATACAAAAAAGATTACATATGGTTATAATTGTCAGAAACAAAAATGGTACTAAAATAAAAATCCTAAACTAAACAGGAAAGATGTCCTCATCACTTTTACTCGAAGGGTTGTAAAATATTACAGCAACCTCTAGTCTGTAATCTTGACTTACAACAATACGAGTGTCATAATTATTTAATATGTAGCCTATAGACATTAAAATTGTGCAATCTAAGAAAGGATTTTAACAACAGACAATGTTAATCACAATGATAAAAACAGCAAAGCATCATTATCTAATCTCAAAGAAAATAACTTGATTATTAGAGAACCACAGATTCAAGAAATCCACATATTGCTTTCAGGAGGACCATGATTCATTCGAATCGATGGACATTTTTAGAATACTGTCAAAGAACAAGATCAAATTAGACTGAAGGACTTGCATCCAGTAAAGGTTACATGGAAATTCCATTGTAGGATGCATATAAAAGCCAATATATAGCAACGAATTTTGGTAAGAACTCACTCTTGCCATGTTGAAAGAAGGATATCTTGAAAACAATTTCGTAAGAACATCATCGTTGACTTCATTCCCAAGATCTCCACAAAATAAACGAAAGTCATGCAAAAACGAAAAGAATCTCTTAAGCAAATTACTTGCATTTCTTGAGTAATGTATTCTTCAGGTTGGCCAAGTTTCATGATATTTGAATGATATATGCAGATTTAAAACTTTAAACAGGATTGAATATGGAGGCATAAGCAACATATGAAGAGAATTCAAAACCAACTTGGAATAGTATATTCAGACGAAAGAATCATTGTACTGAAAATAAACAAGAACACTTGAATAATTTACCTCCAGACATTTTTAATAGGCAGATGTTGAAAAAAATATTATATGCAAAATGTAGCTACAACCCAATCACTAGAGATGTATTTGAAAGGTTGATACATTTTTCAAATATATTAAAAGAAAGAAAAATCTTACTAACACAATAATTCAAGGGTGATGGAGCATAATGCTCTTTTAGTTTTCGAACTCTTTATATGATTCACCTAACTTATGGCATTGGTATTCAACTTTCATGTCAATGACGTAGTCAGTAAAGAAAAAGAGATCATTCGGACATATGATTCACCTAACTTATGGCATTGGTATTCAACTTTCATGTCAATGACGTAGTCAGTAAAGAAAAAAGAGATCATTCGGACAATGTTGTACCTAAGATTTTGAGACCTGATGCGAACTTAAAAAATAGTGTCCTCAAAACTTAATGTTAGATAAATTTATTTTTTTTCATCAACGATGATATAATAGTATTATCAAAACAAAATTCAAGAAATAAAATAATATATACAAAATATACTATCCAAAATAATATGTCATAATTGAATATTAATAGAACTGAAGATGTTAAAAAAAGAATGGACAAATGCGGGCATAAATAAACAAGCTAGGCAATTGATGGATTTATGGTAAAGTGCTTATACTTGGTTTTTTTTAATATTATGATGACATTGTTTTTCTCTCTCCTTTTTTGTATCAATGTTATCATGACATTATTTTTCTATCCAAACCCGCAATATAGAATCTATGTAACAAATTGAATAATTGATAGACTGAAATTTTCTATTTGACGAATTGCAATTCATTTTTTTACTAATTATTTTGATTTTTATTTCAACTAAATTTTATCCAAAACTAAACAAATTTTAAAAAAGTTGAAGGGGGAACGATGATAATTATACATTCTCTGTTATTGGCTATCCACAGTTCAGAAGAATTGCCGATTTGAAAATTTTGACCGTTTTAGAAATTCTATAAAGAGAAATAGTAATAACTAATTTTAAATTGTATACAGTGATCTGAAATTAAAATTAGGAAGGAGAAAAATATAAGAAGTCAACCTTCTAGTGCAACTAGGTTTTCAAAAAAAATTACCAAATTGCTGCAAAAATTATAAACCCTGTAAGGAGGTTACAAAGATAAAAAAAAAAATTACGGAGGGGGGAAGGTAATTATTTAAGTGAAGTGGGCTTTACATGGACCCAAAGCACATGACCACAGATTTGGTAGAAAGGTCTGTAATGATTTGGTTTCGATTAAAAAAAAAAAGAGAAGGAAATCTTGACTTCGAAGTATGCCAAAAAAAAAAAAAGAAAAGAAAAAAAAGGGCTCGAACGAGTTCAACTTTGAACTGTTTGACAAATGGACACTCTAACCAGTCCAACCGCTTGGGTAAATTGTCAAACTATTAGTTATATGACTGGAAAATTATATGACTGGTAAGTGTTTTGGGGGCCACAAAAAGTGGCCAAAAATTGGGGGTCCGAGGCGACCGCCTCGCTCGACTCATATCGGATCCGGGCCTGCATACGGAGGAAAAAGATCTCAGAATTAATGCAAGTCATATACACATTTAGTTTCAAATAGATATAATTATAGTTGTAGTTTTCTACGAGCTAAAAGATGAGAGTACTAGACGATTATTAGCTGTAACACAAAATGGTTCTTACGGATTATCACTAATGTCTAATATTATAATGGGTGAGTTTGGGTTGTTATTTGTAGACATTCAATCATCTAATCTCAACCATTCATTTTAAAGTACGAGTTTTTTTAACCACACATTTACTTAACTCTTGTTAGTTATTATAATACCTTAAAGTTCAAATTTATTTACGACATAATTATTTACAAAAGTGTCACTCATATAAAATAAAATTTTGTACCATTAGAGGTAATTTGTAAAGAATATGTGATGAATAAAGGGAGATCTCAAGTTTGAGGTCAGATTGCGTCTTATTATTTATTATATAAAAAAAATTAATTAGAACGTGCGTCGCACGTACAGATTACTAGTTATAGTAATGCTCTTCAAAGACCAAAAATCATTTATGATGTGTTTTAAGGATTAAAGAACAATAGAAAGGAATAATTCTTTCCCATGGTTCGACAACTCAGTATCAGTATGATTAGAAGTATTGATAAGCAAAATCCAAGTCTGGTAAGTCTGGTGGAGCATATGGGTATCAACCCAATTCAGAACCGTTATACTTCTACACGATGCACAATAAATACCCCAATACTGTCTCCCAAATGGAGAAAGTAAGATAGTGATACGGTGAATTATTGAATCAAGAATTGAACATTAGGGTTTTACAGAGGAAATTGGGGGAGAACAGAAACTGAGATTGAAGAAGAAGGAATTTAGAAAAGACAAGAAAGTTTGTTACAAATTGCCAGCTACCCTCTATCTCACAATCCTCTCTTATTTATACAATTCTTGAGTTCAACCCATTCCTTACACGTGTCCCATTCCTTTTGGCTCTCCAAAAGCTTCAAACTAATCGGAAACTCGTCCACTCTACCTGCAGATGAAATCTTTCAGATACCTGGGTTTATCTCTGATATGGGTCAGATGACGTGGCCCCTCCTGGACTACAGGATCCCCTCATAAAGTGTGCACCGCTGAATCATCCTGATCCGCCACGTCAGCGCAGAAATCGCCTGGGCCCCTGCCACGTAGCCTGGAAACCGCCCAGGTCTCTGCCACGTCAGCCCTAAACCACTTGGGCATCTGCCACGTCAGGCCCATGGGCAACCGGGTCCAGATCCGGCCCCAAACGGATCCAGACCCGCTTGGCTTCTTCTATACATACCAGACCCTCTACCCCTTCCACAGGTAATCAATCTTTTCCCTCCCAAACCCTAGTTACTGTTACTCTCTCTCAGTAACTCACTAGATCGTTGGAGGGTCTACCACTGGGACCAACCCCGGTGTTCCAGACCGTGTGCAGGAACACAGGACTCGAGCCTCGAGATCCGAGCCGAGCCTCCAGATCCGAGCCGAGCCTCCGATCTCCGCCTCACTCCCGCCAGCTCCCGAGCCGTTCCTCCTGCTGAGGGTCAGGACCACCGTCCGCTCTAGAGGTTCCTCCACCAATACAAATCGAGTAGAATTCACGCCTGGTGCATCCACACTCCCCCCAAAAACAAACTGCATCAGGATGGCACCGTCTGTGGAAAATTTCTAGTGCAGACTCTAGCTCGAGCTCAGCTATCAATGGTACCCCATCATCCCAAGCTCATATGATGCCCAAGGCCAGAAAAGCTGTTACCTCTGCGCATCGCCAGGACGCGCCTCTTCAGGGTGCCGCTGCCGATGCTTATGGATCCAACAACCCGGGGGTCAGTCACGGACACCAACCGGGTGCCTCCCATCCGGTCCAGCCTGACTTACGAGGGGTAATCCAGAATCGACAGGCGAGCTGTTCTAGGGGAGGGGCCGCTTCCAACTCGGCCCCGAATCATCTCACACCTCCGTCCCTAGGGCGGGGGCCGGTATTCAGCCACGTAGGCCGGTGGCCACAGGCTCAACAAAACTGAGCTGAGCAAGCTCCGGTCACCCACCAGGAGTTCCAAGACTTCCGGAAAGAAATCATGAAGGTTATTCGGGGGACCCCCGTCGAAGGGACCGTCCATCGCTCTCACACAAGTTCGGACGCCGAGGACAGCGTGTCTCGCGTCCCGACAGCCCAGCCGTAGTATAACGATGACATCCTAAAGAACCTCCAAGAAATGGAAGACCGCCTCGACCACTTCGGCAACGGCGGTCCGAGGCCGGCCTAGGGATACAGGCCCATCCGACCCCCTTTCTCCACCGTCATCTTGCAGGCGGAAATACCCCGGAACTTCCGTCCACCGCAGTTTGAGACTTATGACGGTGAGGGTGATCCTGCTGGTCACATGGAGGGCTTCAAGACCCTCATGATGATTCACAGCGCATCGGATCCCCTCCCGTGCCGGGCCTTCCCCGCCACCTTTCGGGGTTCGGCTCGAGAATGGTTCTCGAAACTCACCCCCGGCTCCATCTATTCCTTTGACCAACACGAGAGCAACTTCTTCGCCCACTTCGTTACCAGCCGGAAGGCTAAAGGACAAGTGCGTCCCTATTGGGCCTCCAGTAGAAGGAAGGGGAGTCTCTCCGGCTATTTGTCCGAAGGTTCACCACTGAGGCAAGGTCGGTCTCCTCCCTTGACCCAGGGGTCGCCTCGGCAGCATTCCGACACAACGTCCGGCATGGCCAGCTGAAAGCCTCCCTGGCGAAGAAGCCTCCGATAGATTTCCCCGACCTTCTGAATCATGTCGAAAAATACATCCAGGCTGAGGAAGCCCTGAATCCAGAGGACTTAAAAGAAATTCCCGGGAAGAGAAAATGCAAGGCCGACGAGGCCGAGCCAGCAAAGAGAGTCCCAAGAGACACGGGCGCCCAGAAAAGGGTCCCCCCGGTCCCTCGCTTCGAGAGATACACTCCACTGACACAGAACGTATCAACTATCCTCCTAGCAATCGAAGACAGGGACCTCGTGCAATTCCCCCCCTCGGCCGACCAACAACAACAGCAAGAAGAGGGATCAACGGTTCTACTGTTGCTTCCACCGGGACGATGGGCACGACACGGACCATTGCTGTGCCCTGAAGGACGAGATCGAGGCCCTCATCCAAAGAGGGTACCTCCAAGAGTTCAAACGGGAAGGCTCTCGGGACCAGAGGGATACGAGGAACAGGAGGGCTTCCCCTACTCCTCGAGCACCCAGACAGCAACCCAAGCGGAATTAGGAGCCCGAAGAACCCGAGGATCAAGCCATCTTGCATTGCGTCCATGGAGGGCCCATAGAGGGGGGTCCAACACTTCTCGCAAGGTGTTCGTCCGAGATGTCAACGCCGTCCAAGGCCCCCTTTCCCCCCAGGTACAACAACTCCTTGTATCCTTTTCGGGAGAAGACCTAGAGGGAGTTCGGCTCCCACATTGTGACGCGCTTGTCGTCAGCCTCAATATGGAAAACTTCGAGGTCCGCCGCATCCTCGTTGACAACGGAAGCTCGGTAAACATCCTTTTCTTGGAGGCCTTCAAGAACTTGAAGCTCCCCCGAGATAAGTTAAAGCCAGCCGGATACACACTGCACGGATTCTCCGGCGTCCCGGTGCCAATAGAGGGAATCGTCACCTTAGACGTCACAGCTGGCACGACCCCACACCGAAGGACCGAGTCAATGGACTTCATGGTTGTGAATGTCAAGGCAGCGTACAATTCCATACTCGGCCGTCCCGGGCTCTGCTCCCTCCAGGCGGTTCCCTCGGCCTACCACCAGCAGATGAAGTTCCCTACCAACACCGGTGTTGGAATTGTCCGAGGAAACCAAGAAACAGCACGATCGTGCTATATGATGGCGATCGGGGGTGGTGTATTTCCCCTCGATGCCGTCGAGCTACAGCCCGAGAGAACCCAGCCAGAACTGGAGCCGGCAGACGAGTTAGAAGATGTCTCGTTCAAGACAGGGGACACATCAAGGTGTTTTCGATTGAGCTACTCCCTCGCTCCCAACCTCAAATCTGCCCTGATCGATTACATTCGCCGCAATGTCGACCTCTTCACCTGGAAGCCCTTCGACATGCCCGATATCTCCGAGGATCTCATCATGCACAAACTCAGCGTGATCCCCGGTTCAAAGCCGGTCGTCCAGAAGCGACGTAAGTTTGCCCCGGAGTGATAACAGGCGGTGAATGCGGAAGTGGACAAACTCTTGCCTGCCCATTTCATACAAGAGGTTAGCTACCCCGAGTGGCTGGCGAACGTCGTGATGGTTAGAAAGGCGAGCGGGAGCTGGAGGATCTGTATAGACTTTACAGACCTCAACAAGGTGTGCCCCAAAGATTCGTTCCCTCTCCCTAGCATCGACGCCCTTATCGACGCCACATCGGGCGACGAACTCCTTTCTTTCATGGACGCCTTCTTGGGCTATAACCAGATCCGAATGTTCCCTCCCGATATAGACAAGACATCCTTCGTTACGGACCAAGGGCTTTATTGCTACCGGGTTATGCCCTTCGGGCTGAAGAACACCGGTGCTACCTATCAGAGGCTCGTTAACCGAGTCTTCAAGGATCAAATTGGACGTAATATAGAGGTGTATATTGATGATATGCTCGTCAAAAGCAAGCAGGGATGGGATCACGTCGCCAACCTGGAGGAGGCCTTTGGGGTCCTTCGGACCCACAACATGAGACTCAACCCGGCAAAGTATGCATTTGGCGTCTCCTCGGGAACCTATGCATAAGGAGGCAACCGTCAGCTACACCCGTATCGTCTTCCTGAGAACAAGTGTGGGGGCTCGTCGTCGATCCCGAGCAAGACCGAGGCTTTCTTCAAAGCCACTCGACCGTTACGCTCGGCGACTACCTTCAGTCACGCCTATTACTGACTTTCTCCCCAGTGTGGGGGCACGGTATCTGTCCCTAGCATGGTTTGGGCTTCTTCAAGCCCATCAACCTATGCACAAGGAGGCAACCACCAGCTACACCCGTATCGTCTTCCTGAGAACAAGTGTGGGGGCTCGTCGTCGACCCCGAGCAAGGCCGAGGCTTTCTTCAAAGCCACTTGACCGTTACGCTCGGCGACTACCTTCAGCCACGCCCATTACCGGCTTTCTCCCCGGTGTGGGGGCTCGACATCTGCCCCTAGTATGGTTTGGGCTTCTTCAAGCCCTTCAACATATGCACAAGAAGGCAATCGCTAGCTACACCCGTACCATCTTCCTGAGAACAAGTGTAGGAGCTTGTCGTCGACCCCGAGCAAGGCCGAGGCTTTCTTCAAAGCCACTCGACCGTTACGCTCGGCGACGACCTTCAGCCATGCCCACTACCGGATTTCTCCCCGGTGTGGGTGCTCGGCATCTGCCCCTAGCATGGTTTGGGCTTCTTCAAGCCCATCAACCCATGCGCACGACGGCAACCGCCAGCTACACCCGTACCGTCTTCCTGCGAGCAAGGGGTGGGGCTCGTCCTCGACCCCGAGCAAGGCCGAGGCTTTTTCAAAGCCACTCGACCATTAGGCTCGGTGGCGACCGTCCACCACGACCCCTTCAGCAAAATTTTCATTAAGGTTTGGGGCACCCGCCTTCGGCGAACGCCCCGAGCTTCGAGTCGTTATTTGACCCCCCTCTCACCTTCGAGCAACTCGGGGTTTGTAGCTTTCAAAAGCTAAAACCCCAAATTGTTCGAGGGCGGCAGGGGGGCCACCGACCCAAGGCTCTCTCCGATCCTCTGAGCTTCCGAATCAATTGATCGGCCCACCACTCACCAATGAACAACCCAGGGTCTTACGACCCTCAAGGCCAAAATCCCGAATTGTTTGAGGGTGATTGGTGCGCTATCAATTCGGAGCCCTCAGACCAAAGTTTCAACGTCGGGGAGCCCGCCTTCGGCAGGCACCCGAGTCCTGTGGCAGTTAAGCCAACTCCAACTCCTGCCAACCAACGTGGGAGGAGAGGGGGGTTATATAGCCCCCTCAAGAAGTGCAGTTATTACACCTGGGAAGCCCAAACGGCGGAAGGCGAAATTTCACCATTATTGTTCCTGGAAGGCGAAATGTCACCATTAATGCCTAACGGAAGGCAAAATGCTGCCAGTTACGCGCCGCCGACCCAAGGACACCGGGAGACTTTCTCCCTCGGTGGCGACCCCCTGCAAGGCCGAGCCTGGTCACAATCATCAATGAAATTGTCAAGGTTAAAGGAGTCAGAAATTCTTTTTATTATTACTCATCGTGCACCGGTAACGGCAGCGTAAATACAATGGAAGGCTTTCAAATCACTCATGCTCGGCTTAAAACTCAAATTCAGTGCCCCCATCGATTTCCTTCTCGCGCTCGGACGGCTCAACATGGGAAGGCACCCCCGCCACCGAGCTTCCCATATTTTCAGGCTGAGCCTCCTCCAATAAGAAGGTCGGAGAGGGCACTATCACCGAATTGCTCGCCTCCTCGATCAAACTGGCGCCTAACACCAGTTTTAACCGGCGGATCTCCAACTCCTTAACAACGGCCTCGCGAAGAAAATACTCCGAAGCCAACCGCCCACTCGAGGCATCCGAGATCAACCAGTTCATCTCGATAACCCACCAGTCACGGTCGGCTATGGCTTTCTTCAGACGAGCGATCTCCAAACCGAGCTCCCTAGACTTGTTTGCAAAATAAGTCACTGCAGTCGCCCGGCCCCGAGCCTGTTTTCACTGGCAAGCCAGAGCTGTCTCCATGGCCTCCTTCCCTGCCCAGACCAGGGAATCCTCGGCAGAAATAGGGTCGGTGGCCAAGACCTCACGCGTCTATCAAAAAGATGAGAGAAACAACTAATCAAAAAAGAGACTAAAAATTGTGCAAGTCACGAAGCCTTGGCCAAAAAGTATCTTTCATTACTTTCAAAAATTGTTCTACAAAAATACGGTGGCTAGTCCGCTCGAGGCATATACAATCAAAAAAAGAGAAAAAGCCTAAGCTATGCTTGAGGGGGGGTGGCACCTCTTCGTCATCCTGGTTGCCCCCCATCTCCTCGCCACCAGGAGTCGGCGGATGGTCCGACTGCTAGTTGAAGTGGAGATGGTCGACCTTCTGATCCGGATAGATCCGCTGGAAATGCTCCTTGGCATGGTCATAGGCCTCGTCTTGCGCCAGGATCAGGGCATTCGCCAGGGTAATCTCCATCTGCTCCAGGGCATTCCGCCTCTTTTCCGCTTCGTCCAGGATCTTCTGCTCAAGGCGATCCACATCCTTCTTGTGGTGGTCGAAGATCGAGGCCATCTGGGCCTCGTGGACGGCTTCCATGCTCTTTGCCTCCTTCAGCTCGTCTGTCGCCTTGTTCAGTTCGCAGAGATACTTCTCCGCGTTCCTCCTCTCGACGAGGATTTCCCTCTCCAAGCACTTCTGAAAGTGCTGCCCGTGAAGCATCGCCTGTCCGAGGAAGAAAAAGTCAGAAAAATTCTAGAATCCAAACCAAATACAAAGTCTCGAACACTCACCAAGACCTGCGCCTGAGACCATCGCATGAAGGCCTGATCAGACGTCTGCACTGCCAGTGCCATCCGATCCCGCTCGGTGGCAATTTTTCGGACGAGCTTGATGGCCACGGGACCCTCGAGCAGGGAGTCCCCTTGTACAATCGACCAATGAAGGGTGAAGGGTCGTAGCCCCTGTTGCCCCACCAACTACTCGGCGGTGGGACGAGTGGGGGGAAGCCTTTGCTCTGGGACCTCGGTGGTTCTCTTACTGCTAGAACTCCCCCCCATCTCCTGGGATGCCCTCGGCGTGTGGGGGTGCTGCCTCTTGGTCCTCTTCGGGGACGGCTCCATGGCCGCCGAGGTTGGCCCCTTACTGGACCCAGTGCCCTTGGTAGCCAGCTTCTCCTGCTCCGCCTTTTTCACCTTCTCCGCCCTACTCTTGGCGGCAGCATCTATCAAAGCATGCCTGTCGTCGACCTGCTGGGACGTCATCTCTGCAAAAATAAAAGAAGATGGGCTAACGTTAACACGAAGGCAGGGATACAAAAATTCAGAAAGAAAACATACTAAGGTCAGCTGGGCTCAGTCCGGCCTAGGCCAGGTGCATCTCCGTCACTCGAGGCCACGCTATGCTGTGCCCCCCAACAATTTTCTCCACCTTCTTCCACTCCTTCTCCGTCAGATTGCTATGCTTCGGAGGCTTGTGATTCGGCTTAAAGAAATTCCACGAGGTCGGGATCCCCCAAAACTTCTCGCTCCGGACTACGAAATATTTCTCTTTCCACCCTTTGATGGAGTCCGGATGGCCGTGCATCACCTTCTTGTGAGGCCTAGGCGAGAAGTAAAAGATCCCCTCCGCATTGCCCAGCGAGCCAATCCCTAAGATAGCGTGGAAGTACGTCAGCCTCGGCTTGACCCCCTTCTTCTGGCACTTCAAGATGAAACAGATCAAGTGCTTTCAAGAGTTGGGGCCGTACTGCATCGGGCTTAACTTCGCCCAATTCAAGACCCGCTTGACGAAAGGGTGCAGCGGCAGCCGTAGCCCCGAGACAAAAGCATCCTCAGAAAAAATGCAGTAACCCGGTGCAAGAAAAGTCGTGGGGCGAATATCGGGGCTCGGAATCAACACCTCGAATTCCTGAGGAATGAAGTAGGCAGCCCTCAGAATGTGAAGGTAGTCCGCCTTCAAGACACATTGAACGCTGTCCATCCAGATCTTCACCCGACTCTCGTCGCCCGGCACAGGAGGGAGAGGGTCGACATCTTTGACGTCGTCGGGATACATCCTGATCGATCTCGGATTCTTTAAAGAGACCGGAGGAAATTCGAACACCGGTCCAGAGGAGGGGAGCTATCCGGGAGGCTTACTTCCCTCTTCTTCCTACGAGGGCTCCTCTCAGGTGACGGCGTCGACAAAGGGGGTAAGGGTGGGAGACCACTCTCGACCTCGGCTGCCCCTCCTACTGGGCCTTCGCCCCCACCTTCCCGAGCATCGTCCTCCTTGACATTCCGATCGGGCTCCCCTCGGTTCTCATCGGAGTCTCCCCTATCCTCAACATCTCCCTCTCCCTCAGAATCCTGATCCTCCTTGTCATCCTCTTCATCCTCAACGTCCCCCTCTCCATCGAGGTCATGTTCTTCCTCATCGACATCCTCTTCCTCCTCCTCGCCCTCGTCCACGGGCTCCTTCTCCAACCTACGAGACCTCAATGGTGACACAACAAAGACCACATCACTCCCACCGTCCGACCCTGGGTCTGACAAAACTTCCTCTTTGACCTTATAGTCGCCTAAATCCCAAGACGTCTCCGGGGACTCTTATTCCTTACCAGAACGGCCTGACGAGCTGGCCTCGGAGCCAGACTGAGAGCGCGACATTATAAGATCCGAAATACTAACCTGAGATATGGACCATGCAATCACCGAAAAAAGTTGCCGACGGCAAGTAAGACATGTTCTTAAAAATTGGAAAATGCAAGAAGTGAAGGAAAGAAAAGTGGGGAGGGGGGAGATTTATAGCAGAGAAAGCGACTCCTCGATTCTTACAAAAAGATCTGGCTGTTGGATCTTAACCATCAAGATCTAACGGCCGCTAAGATCTAGAGACGCTTCGATTCTTGCGTGCGCGACGTCAGTAGTTGGCACAAAATTACCCTAATACCCCCAGTTCTTTTTCAACAAACCGTTTTTTTTCTCGACAAGTCTGAAAGCTCGAAGCTCAGATGGCACCACGGGCCCCAGATTCCTCTTCTATTTTATAGGGGGTTTGGAGCTCAGATAACACCGTGAGCACCTAGTTCCTCTTCTATTTCACAGGATGCTCGGAGCTCGGATAACACCGCGAGCCCCAGATTCCTTTTCTTTCACAGAAGGGTCGACGGTTAGATGGCACTGCGAGCCACAAACTCCTCCTCTCCTTCACAGGAGGCTCGGAGCTCGGATGGCATCGCGAGCCCCTATATCTTCTCCTATTTTACAGGAGGCTCGAAGCTCGGATGACACCGTGAGCCCCAAATTCCTCTTCTATTTCATAGAAGGGTCGACGCTTGGATGGCACCGTGAGCCACAAACTCCTCATCTCTTTCACAGGAGGCTCGGAGCTCGGATGGCATCGCGAGCCCCTATATCTTCTCCTATTTTACAGGAGGCTCGGAGCTCAGATGACACCGCGAGCCCCAAATTCCTCTTCTATTTTACAGAAGTGTTGACGCTTGGATGGCACCGCGAGTCACAAACTCCTCCTCTCTTTCACAGGAGGCTCGGAGCTCGGATGGCATCGCGAGCCCCTATATTTTCTCCTATTTTACAGGAAGCTCGGAGCTCGGATGACACCGCGGGCCCCAAATTCCTCTTCTATTTTACAGGGGGTTCGGAGCTCGGATAACACCGTGAGCCCCAAATTCCTCTTCTATTTCACAGAAAGGTCGAAGCTTGGATGGCACCGCGAGCCACAAACTCCTCCTCTCTTTCATGGGAGGCTCGGAGTTCGGATGGCATCGCGAGCCCCAATATCTTCTCCTATTTTACAGTAGGCCCGGAGCTCGGATGACACCGCGAGCCCCAAATTCCTCTTCTATTTTACCGAAGGGCCGACACTCGGAGTGCATCGCGAGCCCCAATTTCTCCTCCTATTCCACATAAGGCTCGGAGCTCGGATCTCATTGCGAGCCACCGAGACTTCTACACCCAAAGCATTAAATGAAATGAAATCATTACATCCCATCCAACAGCCACTGCCAAATTGAGGGGCTCGAACCTCAGATGATGCCGCGAGCCCCCAAATACTCCTTCATTCACAAGGGGCTCGGAGCTCGGACAACAGCGCGAGCCCCAAAAGCCTTCCTTTATTCCCAATAGGTTCGGAGCTCGGACGACACCGCGAGCCCCAAAAATTCCCCTCTATTCATAGGAGGCTCGGAGCTCGGATGGCACTGCGAGCCCCCAAATACTCTTTCATTCACAACGGGCTCGGAGCTCGAACAACAGTGCGAGCCCCAAAAGCCTTCCTTTATTCCCAATAGGTTCGGAGCTCGGATGACACCTCGAGCCCCAAAAATTCCCCTTTATTCATAGGAGGCTCGGAGCTCGGATGGCACCGCGAGCCCCCAAAACCTTCCTCTACCCAACAAGCGAGGGGATCGTTTCCCGACCCTCGACACTCGTTTACCGACCACAGACGCTCGGCAAGCCAAGCTCCAGACACGACAGACCTTTACGTCCCTTTACTCTTTCAAACTAGCGAGGGGATCGTCTACCGACTGTAATGCCCCGATTTTTCATTTAATGAAAAATTATTTATTTGCACGTAGTGTGCACGTGCAATATTTTTTGTAAATATTTTCATCATGATGAGTATAGATATTTAAATATGTGCTTTTAATTATTTCTATATAAAAGACTTCTTTCAATTAGACAAAAAGCCTTTTCTTCTTAGAGCCCAAAATTTAATTCATTTATTTTATTTTCAAATTATTATTTTGGCCCACAAACTAAAGCCCATGATTTAATTTATTTTTAAATACAACTCGTAATGTAAAATACAATTTAAAGATTATTTTTGCACAAAATTTAATGTACAAATTTTATGGAGACCAAGTTGCATGCACATGCGTGGCACGTACACGTGCGTGGCACGTACACGTGCACAAGCACACTTGCATGGCCGAATTGCATTTTGGAGGAAATGGGAAAATTTTGAGTGGGATCATGGTGGAGTGGTTACTTGATCATGGGTAGTTAGTGTAACTCCTCCTTAGATCTAAGCCATTTGTTCCTAACTCCTACTTCAATCCTAGCCATCCATTCTCCTATTTTTTTAGTATAAATACCCCCCCTTTTGGCTAGTATTCTTGTGCAAATCATTTCTTCCAAACCTATAGTTAAAATACAAGTATCTAATAGTTAGTAAGAGAGTAAAAGATTGAGAGATTGTGTGGGATTTTTGCTTGCATCAAGAAGGAGGAGAGGCCGGTTTCATCTAGGAGGAGTGCTCTCGGTTTGGGCATTGTGGAGTGCTCGAGTTGGCTTGTGCGCGCGGAGGAGCATTCGTTTGCAAGGACATTCGTTTAGGAGGTTGCTAATTGTACTTTTCTTCAATAAGGTGGGTAAATTTTCTCCATTTCTAAATAGGAATGCATGCTAGATTTAATTAGAAGAATGATGCATGAAAATGATTAATAAGAGTGCGCATTTAATTGAAAAATTGACTTATTGATTGATTGATATATGGATGTGCAATTGTATGTGGTTCTATTAGTAAAGGCAAAATTATGTGTGAATTGATTGTAGCCATAAATTATTGAAGAAAGTTTCATTATCTACATCACAAATTATGTACACAAAAGTTAGTAGATTAACCATGCTACCTTATGTGTTTAAATAAATCTTTGTGTTGTATTGAAATAAACGAATTAAAATATAGATTTGTATGTTTGGTAAAAGATTAAAAATAGAGAATTAATGTGAAGAATTGCTAGTTTAGGGATTTGAGATGTTAATTATTAAGAAATATCGAAAAGAAGAAATGTGGTAGTTATAATGTAGAATTCGAATTTAATTGTATGAAAAATATGTTTTAATTGTTGAAAAAATTATTTTCTACATACTGGTATATAAATTATGTGAGGAAGAATCAATCTGGAATTTTTTAGTAATTTTTATAAAGGCAAAGTGAAATGAAGACTAGTTGAACATCGAAACGTTTTAATAGCAGAGAGAATTGATCTAAATAAATTTTGAGTTGTAACTTTGACAACCTGAGCGCGTAGCTCAAGTGGTCAGGATGGCTCTAATCGCTACAGTATAGGCTCACGGGTCTGAGGTTACTGGTTCGAATCCCCGGGCTGCCATACTTTTGTTTCATTCAAAAAAAATATATATAGACAGCGGCCGAGAACATTTAATGCTCTCAGCGCCTACTTCTAACGCAAAGGGCACTCGGCCTATTGGTTTGTGCCTTCGGCTGGCTTCCCTGTGGTCACTGGTTCGACCCTGGCTTTCGGCTGTTGTTTATGAGTGGGAAAAACAATTTTTTGGGGGGTTTTTAATGGTAAAAAAAATATGGAAAAAAATATATTTATTATCTTAAAAATATGTGGAGCTTATGAAAAATAATTTGAGAATTATCTTACATAGAATAAAATATGATTTGAGAATAAATGTGCAAATAGAACTATGATTCTACATCTTTGTTTTTGTGAAAATTATATCTTGCAAAAAGAACTTGAAATGAAGGATTAGAAAATTAATATGGCAAAAAAAGAAATTTTTTTTTTTATATGATGTAAATTATTCTCATTTGAGAATAGTTTAGAAATTATGAAGTGTAAATGTCCACCTTTGATTGAATAATTAGTGATGAGGATTTTTATGTGAAAATAACATTTCATGAGTTACATGACGAATAGTTGAATTTCATGTATATTTATGGACTATTGAACGATTTAGAAATCATGATTGGAAAAGAAATATTTTTGAGTATGACAACTCAACATGTGAACTTATGAGTTGGAAACACTCAACTTTAGAATTTGTGAATGGGAATTGAAACAAAAGAGTAGCTAAGTCTCCCCCGGCATTTGGAAAGAAATGAAATGAAATTTGAAATAAAAGGCCAAGGTTGGTCATGTTGAATGAATGAATAAGTCCGGTTTAGTGGAGAGGCTAACTCTAGTGCTTTGATTGTGTTCATGATTCTATTTCATTAGAATTAAGGATTAGTTACATAGTGAAGACGTGATGAAAGTAAGAGAAAAACATTGAGTATGAGGGCCATTGGATCATCGGCGAGAGCGTATCCCAGGATGTCCCATGATGAGTCAGGGCAAGGATACTGCTCCAGAGTACCGTCCCGGTGGCGACGCTCGTGGGATGTTTGAAGACTACGGGTGGTGTCATGTCTATGGTAGGAGCTGAATTTCCACAGGATGCCTGCATGATGAGTCATGTGTCAGTGCGTTGGGATTCCCTCCAGGACGCCTAGACATGAGTTCGTAGGTCAGATAACATCTAGGATACTTACCGTAGTTACAGTAGTAGATTAAGTCATAACGAGGGATTGACCCTACAAAGATGAAGAACGATTAAGGGCTTGCCCTCGGACCTATGTAGTATGGGATGCATAGAATCCGAACAAGTGTGCATTAGTGTCATGTAATATAAATAACTGCATTAAGGACTAAGTGCACAATCACAACACGACATCCATAGGGTAGTCCCTTTCGTTTGACATGTGACAAGTTTGTGTTTGTTAAATATGGAAAATAAGTTATACTATTTCCGGCATAGAGAGGATGGCCATGTATAATGTTCGTCGGTTGAATAAACTGACGTATCCATAGTCTTATATGCAGGTAAGTGACATGATAAAGATTAAAGAGGAACAGATGCTTAAAGATTATTCAATGTTGTTGTACGTTTATTTCAATGTTGTAAATTTACTTCCGCTGTGCAATGTAAAGTGTAATGTTTTTATGTAAACTCTGATGTAAAGTGAAAAGTTCAAATTTCCTTGTAAAATTGTACTAAATGAAGTGGAAAGATCCTGTAGAACATCTCGAATTCAGCTGTATTTGGGATTCGGGGCGTTACACCGACCCTCTACACTCGTCCACCGAACCTATATGGTCGGCAAGTCGAGCTCAAACTCGGCAGACGTTGACGTCCCCTTGCTCTTCCAACTAGCGAGGGAATCGTCTGTCGACCCTCCACACTCGCCTACCGACCCTATACGATCGGCAAGCCGAGCTCCAGCCTGGCGGACGTTGACGTCCCCTTGCTCTTCCAACTAGCGAGGGAATCGTCTACTGATCCTCTACACTCCTCTGCCGACCCTCGGAGCTCGTCCACTGATCCTTTACACTCGTCTGCCGACCCTTGAAGCTCGTCCACCGACCCTCGATGCTCGTCTACCAACCATAGACGCTCATCTACCGACCCTAGGTGCTCGGCGAGCGTGGCTCCGAACCTTCTACACCCAACACCTCGCATGACTCCGATAGGGGATCCCTTCATTTTACCCCCCTGGCCTCTTCGGGAAGGAACGGACCCTATTCCTCGCCGCACACATCACCCTGCTCTTCCTACAGAGGCAAAGAACCACTCCCACATGGCTGGGTCACCTAGCCCTCCAGGAGTGTGGGGCTCCTGATATGGGTCAGATGACGTGGCCCCTCCTGGGTCACAGGATCCCCTCATAAAGCGTGCACCACCGGATCATCCTGATCCGCCATGTTAGCACAGAAACCGCCTGGCCCCTGCCACGTCAGCCTGAAAACCGTCCAGGTCTCTGCCACGTCAGCCCTAAATCGCTTGGGCTTCTGCCATGTCAGGCCCATGGGCAACTGGGTCCAGACCCGGCCCCAAACGGGTCCAGACCCGCTTGGCTTCTCCTATAAATACCAGACCCTCTACCCCTTCCACAGGTAGTCAATCTTTTTCCTCTCAAACCCTAGTTACTGTTACTCTCTCTCAGTAACTCACTAGATCATTGGAGGGTCTGCCACCGGGACCAACCCCGGTGTTCCAGACCGTGTGCAGAAACACAGGACTCGAGCCTCCAAGATCTGAGCCGAGCCTTCAGATCCGAGTCGAGCCTTCGATCTCCACCTCGCTCCTGCCAGCTCCCGAGCCGTTCCTCCCGCCGAGGGTCGGGACCACCGTTCGCTCTAGAGGTTCCTCCACCAATACAAATCGAGTAGAACTCATGCCTGGTGCATCCACACTCCCCCCAAAAACAAACCGCATCAATCTCTATTGCACCCGCTTTCTTCTTCCTTTACATGCATTATATATGCCTGTATTAATGCTAACATCTTTAAAAGGAACCTTGTCCTTAAGGTTCAATTGCAAATTTGGAAAAGCCCTCGCCATTGATAAGGCATCCTCCCAACTATCCTCTTCACTAGGTAACCCCTCCCAATGTACAAGAACTTGGTCTTTATACTCATTTCCTAACTTCACAATGCGCTTATCTAACACCAAGGCATGTTGAAAACACAAAGTATCATCTGCTGAGATTGTAGGCAAAATTAAAGGAACAATTGCAGCATGATCTCCGAAGCACTTTTTAAGCAACGATACATGAAAAACAGGATGAATTTTTGTGCCTTCTGGTAAACGTAGCTTATATGCTACTTTTCCTATTCTCCTATTCACTTCATAAGGTCCGTAATACCTCTTGGAAAGCTTCTGACACTGCCTCGGGACCATCAAATTTTGCCTATATGCTTGCAACTTCACATAATCTCCTACATTGAACTGTTTCTCTGAGATGTGTACATCAGCTTTATTCTTCATTCTTGCCTGTGGTTACATCAGATTTTGTTTGAGCTTGATCAATACTTCCTTCCTGTCTCTGAACCCTTATCCACTGCTTTATTAAATGTCTTGCCTAGGATGTAATCTGACAAACATGGTGGCTTTCGACAATACACAATCTCAAAAGGTGTGAACCCGGTAGAAGAATGCAGTGAAGTATTATACCAATACTCTGCTAAATCCAAAAATTTAGCCCATCGCCTTAGCTCCTCACTAGAAAATGCCCGAAAGTACTGATTAACACATATATTGACCACCTCTGTTTGGCCATCAGATTGTGGGTGATATGCAGTGCTTAACTTCAAAATAGTTCCTTGAGTCTTGAATAACTCTCTCCAGAAACTGCTTAGAAAAATAGGATCCCTATCTGATACAATTGATTTGGGTATACCATTTAGCTTGATAATATGAGTAGCAAATAATGCAGCATCTTTTGGATCGTTGAAATGCAGCGCCCCGAATTTCCAACAAATAAAATTAGAAATATGTGGCACAAATTCCAGGATCAACTTGAATTGTAATCATAAACATAGCAACCAAATACAGGGAAAATTAAAACTTTTTATTACATCAACTCTTTACAACACAGTGGAATTCAAACACTTTAAATTACATTTCTTTACAACATGATGAAGTACAATTTTCAGTTAACTCCAAGCACTTTCTTAATTCAACTTTACCCATAACTGTAAACCTGCAAAAATCTGAATGAAAAGTGGACACGTCAGTTAAATATAATTGACGTCAACAATAGTAATAGTGATAATTTTCAACCTCACAATCACAAACAATAACAATTAATACATGTCAATAATAATTGTAAATTATGAACAACATGTCAATAATAGATGAAATATAGAACAACAATAAATGAAGCATAAAACATCAAGTGAAGCTAAGCTAAGTGTCATGTGCAAGAAAAAAGGAAACGTTGCATAGAACAAGTCAAGAAAACCACAAATGCATATGATGATTAATAATGCATAATTTTCGGTATCTATGCATCCCATTTTACATGCATCCCATTTTACATAGGTCCGGTGCAAGCCATTATCATTCTCGACTTTATAGGGTTTAATCCCTCGTTATACAACTAATCCTACTACGGTGATTACTTTAAGATTTAGAGTATTTTGTGAGTACCTAGTGTCATGCCCCGGTAATCCCTGAGAATCAACTTTTCCATCGTCCGTGATATTGGGTACACGCCCTCACACCTCGATAATTCCTGAAATTGAAACTCACACCGTCTGCCAATGGTACCTCATCACAAAAATATCCCATGAGCGTCTCCTCGACCCCTGGTAATCTCGAAGAATCATCCCACATCATCCGTGATCACACCCCGGTAATTCCTGAGACTATCTTCCACCGTCCGGTCATATGAGGCCCCCTACCCATGTTTGCTCTTATTTCATCACAACTCCAACTAGGGCCTATCCTTAGGTTTATTATTATTAGTTAAGTCCCAATTCCTTCTAGAGTTGGTGTACCCTGCCGAACTTAATTTAGCTAATTAAACAACAAGGCCCCACTGGCCAAAATATCAACAAAGTCTCAACCGCCGACATGTTAGGGTCTCATTCAACCTCTAGAGTCTCAAAACTCAAAACATCAACTCGACATTTCTTGGTATCTCATAAATCCAAATATTCCAACTCATAACGAGGTTTCCCTCAAATCCAACAGTCAACAAAACCAAGTACCTCCAATGTACAACCACATCCCATAATTGGACAAAACTGAAATGAGACATGAATAAAACTGAGGTTTATACTTTCAAATAGTGTAAAATGGTCCAAATAAAATACTCTTGAAATCCACGAAAAGTGTTCACTTTCTAAATCCCACAAGAATAGAACTTAAACCTTGTTTAAAACTTATAAATATACACTCTCTGAAAGTGGTGTAATCTATGCTTAATCACTTTGAAAAACAGAGAAATTATCGTTTGCAAATGCGAAGATACAATTGCTCAAGAAATAGAAAAGTTTGCAGCAAAACAGGGCATGACGGTCGACTGACAACTGTAGTTGTAAAAGTTGCGGTCGACCGGCAACAATCAAAGAAAAGAAACACTCAACCCATGGCAGTCGACTGGCCGTCACAGTAGAAAATACTGCAGTCAACTACTAGTAACCAAGCGGCGACAGCCTGTCGTGATAGTCGACCACAACTGCACGTTCAAAAGAACTGTAGTCGATCAACTGACACGATGTAGTCGACTGGCACATAGTTTGCAGCAGCCTCTTGGATTTGCAAATTCTCTCAAACTAATACATGTTTAAAACTTCGAATACATGACTACAAATGGTGGAAATCAGCAACAACAATTACATCTTTGGCGAAACCAACTCAGTTCATGCATCAAATCAAATCCTTCACAAACTTCACAAAAATCCCAATTTTTGAAGTCATAACTAGAATAAGAAGATTTTAAAGAAACTTTTCATGTAAATACTTGAATAACCACAAAACATAGTCATGATCTCCTCTCATACAGAATATAACCTTGAACATGCTTAAAAACTGATACATGTTTAAAACTGGCACACAGTCTGCAGCAACCTCTTGGATTTGTAGATTCTCTCAAACTGATACATGTTTAAAACTTCGAATACATGACTACAAATGGTGGAAATCTGCAACAAAACAAGTATATCTTTGGCGAAACCAACTCAGTTCATGCATCAAATCAAATCCTTCACAAACTTTACAAAAATCCCAATTTTCGAAGTCATAACTAGAAAAAGAAGATTTTAAAGAAAATTTTCATGTAAATACTTGAATAACCACAAAACACAGTCATGATCTCCTCTCATATAGAATATAACCTTGAACATGCTTAAAAACTGAGATTTATCTTGAAATACACATTTGTTGATCAAAATATCTCAATCCTCCAAACTCAGCATCAAGTTCTTTCATTTCTCATTTAATTCAAATCCAAAACAATAATAAACTGCTCATCTTCAACTCCAGAACAGTGAATAAATAGGGAAAAACAACAACTAAAGGTTCTTTACCATCCATGTGCATGTATGAATTCAATTGCATTCTATTTTATACATGATATAAATCCACCAATCAAGAAATTCCCATAAAAGCAATATTTAGATCTTTACCAATTAGATGACAACTCCTACAAGTCTCATACACATTTAACATCAATTCAAACATGATTATTCAAGCATGGCATAAGAAAGTGAATATCTTTGTGCATCTATAAATTCTAGCATACATCGAATATTTATGCATGGAAAGTTACTCATAAATTTATATTTCATTCATGAAAGATGTTGATTAGTCATCCATTCATTAAAATCTATATTCACTCATCATATCTCATAATCATACAACTTCTAATCATGCATTTTACTTGAGCAATTTCCAATCATATAGCAAATAAGAGACAAGAAAGCATCACCCACATCAAAGAAGACTAATTTGAAGCACAATAGTAGTAGTAAAGAAAAATGATTTTCTTCTCCTTGCAAAAGTCCAAGATACAAGCTTTAAACTCCAAGGAAATATTGAGAAAAAGAGATTTTGGGTCCACAACAGGGAATAGGCGGCTGTTGCCAATATATAGGCCGGGGTTGCTTTTTAGGGTTTTTCAAAAATGTTTTATAAATTATTCCTTAAGAAAATATCTTTACATATATGGATTTATCATATTATATAGTTAAATAAATCAATTGAAGTAAGATCTTTGTCACACCCCCTTCCTAAAAATACAGAATACGAGTACATGATATTGGCTCAGCGAATGACTAACGTCACCCATAAGCTGTTTATCCGATCAACTCAACAATATAATCAATACAGAATAATTGCGCAGGCAATATTAATATGTCATGAACAATAATACTTGGAATGAAACAATATGAAATATCGAAATACAATAAACCAACGTCTGGAAACAATAATAAAAATCCGGGTTATAAGCCCAATACAATAATAAATCCCAAACAAAATAGTAATAAGTCTCAATGCAATAAGTTCAATAAAAATAACATTCAATTATAAAGCAATGGTTATTTAGAAAGTTTGTTCTCCAATCCCAGCAGGCAATTCTCCTTCATTACCTGTGAAAACTGTCCTTAGAGCAAGTCATGGATATCAAGTAGTGAAAGCAAGGAATAATGGAATAACGATATAACAATGAATTCAATAGATCAATAGGAATCAATAACATGGGACAATAACAATAATCAATATCATGATAATCGATGCAATAGTTATAAACAAAGATTCAATATTCGATAACAATATTCAATTGTCAATATCAATAACACTTAGCCAATATTCGATATTAATAGAAACAATGATGAACATTATGCAATGTCGATATGTAATCCTTAAGTCTATTAATCATATTAAATCCTAACTAATACACGTACTATTGTGTCCTATATGTTCCATACCACAGGTTCGATGCATACAATCGATTTTGTTTAGAATATAGTGGTAGATTCTATAGATCATGTACTGGGTATGATGATGATAACAATATAACATGGGCCATTGGGACAATTTCTTGCACAATGACGATAACGATAATAACACGGGTCATGGTGTAATTTCTCACACGATGACAATAACGATAATAACACGGGCCATCATCTGAGTACAGTCTCTATATTATCAACTATTCTAGTCAATCCCTTAAACCCTGACTTGTTAATTATTTATCAATGCAACAATACAATATGCAATTTGAGACATGAGATGAACAATAGTAACAATAGGAGAACAATAGGATGATAACATGGATAGGACGATTAGAATGGTGACAATAACTCATTGGAACCATGCAATGCAACACACACTTTAATTCATGCAATAGTACGATATAGGAATAATTAATCTATTAAAATCTAGAATATAAAATTCTGGACAGCAAGAGTAGTCTGTACAAAAATGCAAATTCCCACTGTTTCAGGAATCGAAAACTGAAACTGTCAGAAATTCTGAAAACTAGACTTCTACACTGTCACACCCCGCTTCCCAAAATACGGAACACGAGTACGCAACGTAGGCCCAGCGAATGATGTAAACACCATCTATAAGCTGTACCAGACTAACTCAGCAATAAGATCAACAAATATACAACCATGCAAGAACATAACCATATGAATCAATGATAAAGTTTCAATAATAATGAAATAAACCAATAGTATAAATATCCAACATTCGGGATCAAAACAAAATTACGGGTCATAGAGCCCAAACAAGGTACAAGAGATAACAGTGTTCAGAAAATAAATCTAGTAACAATTAATAAACTACGCAGCGAAGACTGGATCCATCACTAAAAACGTTGCTCACCAATTCCTTCGGGAACAGATCCTTCAGTACCTATAAATTCCTGATCTAAAAAGAAATAAAAGAGTGCCCTTAGAGCAAGTCGTGTGCGTCAGGTAGAGAAAACAAAGGATAATAGGAAAAACATGAATATCAAAGAAAAGGAACATGGTCAAAGACATAGAACAAAACAAAGAGTAGGCAATATCAAAGGATTACAATAATCACACATGAAATGCGTGATGTCAAGTCAATATCAATACAAGATCAATTATGCAGGTTGTTAAGTATTTTATTAACCTATCTAGTGCACGTATTACTGCATCCCATCCTACAGATTCCATGCAAGCACAAGGATCATTTTAGACCGATGGTGAATTCACGGTTCGTGTACTCGGCATTGATAACAATAATTTACAATCAAGAATCATCAATAAATCATTACAATCAATACACCTCCTTCCAAGACAATACAATATAATGATGAGGCCTTACCGACTACATTTCCCAATTGTTCACTATCAAATCTACCCATAATAACCCCAACTTGTTAATAGTTTATTTTCATCCTATGTGATCATGCAAGAGGGTGTCAATGTTTTATATTACTATGTGTGACTAATTCTAGGCGCTATAGACAAAGCATGAAGCAAACACATCATACAAACACATTTCACAAAATCAGGACAGTATGACCTTGCTGTACTAAAATATAGATCATGGTCACTACACAATAGCAAACTGAATCCGCGAGAAGATCTGGAAAATAGACTTCCATACGGTTCCAGCGAGTATAATTAAGGCATATAAAAGTCATAGTAACTAGGGTGAAAGTTCTAATCAAATCAGGTTTTAAGTCCAGTCAGCATGCAGTAGGTTATATTCCATTAATTAATTTGGGTCAGAAAACTCATTAATAAAATCTAAAAAAATTCAGGGAAGTAGCTATACATGTCTAGGTTCAGCATGATTTATTTCAGATTTTTCTTTTACTGTTAACAGGGTCAAATAGAATAAATAACAGCAGGATCCGCATGGAATTATGAGTCTGAAAATTACTAACACAGTTGCAGAAAAGTGATGATATCTAACAGATAACAAATTGGAATTTAAATCCAGACTAGGAAAAAATTATTTAGACATCAAGGGCTACATTTTATGCTCAGTAAGTTTCCTCAAATTATGTCATTTACAGGGCTAAAAGTCCAATTCAAAGTGAAACATATAGCAGTCCAGAAATCGACTTAACATAAAAAGATAACAAATAATTCATATGATCACATATAGCATGCAAATTGATAATCAAAACAATCCTAGATGTCAACATGCAAATTTCTAGGGTTTAAGGTGCATTTATCATGGTCATTGAGTCAATTCATCAATTAAATTCAATTCTAGTATGTTCAATTCCAATGTCCAATCTATCAAGCAGTCCTAAGCATGAATCTAGTTGTTTAATGTGCAAATCCTTGAAACATTGGGGACTAGGTTCAGATCGAAGAGAAGCACGATGTTAAGAGTATGTCGGGTTAGATCGTGTAAACCCTCGATAATCTTAACGGAATTGTCAAAAGAAGTTTTGATAATAAAAAGGACAGGATCTTCTTGCGGAGATCAAAAAAATCTTGAACACAAATAAATAAAAGTGTTCAAGAAGATACTTGCCTGTTATTGCAGATATTAATAAAATAGAATAACAGGATCAGAATCCCGGGCAAAAATCTCTCAAAAATGCACGAAGAATCAACAGCAATAGCAAGATCCTAGAGCAATTTCCACACACCAGATCGGGACAGAACGCAGAACACCAAACTCGGATCTGGCGCACACAGAATACGGAATACCAAAACGAACCAACAAGAACTCAGCATCACACCGGATCTGACCTAAAACAGCGGACAGCAAAAGCGGATCTAGTGCGGCAGAACACGGGACAGCGAAATCCAGCCAATAGGATCACGACCACACACCGGATCCAACCGAATAAGGGGCAGCGGTTTGGGATCGAGTGCGGCAAAACAGCGGACAGCGGCCTCGCCCAATCACGGCGCGTCTCCTACCTCTCGATAGCGGAACAGAGAGAGAGAGAGAGTGGCGGATTGGCGATGCACGACGACTGCGGTGGCGGAGTGGCGTTGTTACCACGGTCGGGAAGCGACGGCGGCGACAACAACTTCGGTGAAGTGCTTTGTTCTCTTCGTCGAAAATAGGGGATGACGGCGCTCGACGATCGGGGACTTGACGACGGCGCTAGGGGGATCTCGATGGAGCGGCGAGGGACGAAGGATGCAACGGTGAGGTGCACGATGAGGACTAGGGCGAAGGCGATGAGTTATGGCGACGGGAAATACTTTGGTGGTTGGGTTCGATGGGTAATGGCGAGGATGGGGGCGAGCGACGGTGATGGGGATGGGGAGGAGACGGAGACCGTGACAATGGTGATGACAAGGGTGAAGGAAGGTCGGAGGATGGACGGGGGTCGGGGTGAGAAAGGGTTGGGTTTGGGGTGTTTAGAAACAGCGAAGAGAGAGAGAGAGGGATACGCGAAGAGAGAGTGCGGTGGAAAGAGAGAGAGTGATTATTAATTAGGGTTAATTAATGGGATATTTATAAGGATCAGGAAATTAGGGTTTTGGGTCAATATATTGGGTTCTGGGTATCGGTTTTGGCTCCAAAAAAAGACAAACAAATGCAATGAGATGAGACGAACTCAAAGGAGAACAAATCGAATTCAAAATAGAAAAGAGTCAAATCCACAAAAGATAGAATCCAATCAAAAGAACACAGATTGATCCAAAGAGAATAAAAGAACCCAAGAAAAGACAAAATGCACCATAATAAATGAGTTCAGATACAATGATCAAAAGAGTACAAAATACAATAAAACTGAAAATAGGGTTTACATGCACAGTTCCAACTCATATTTGAAGTTCAAATTCCGACAACAGTAGCTAGTTCAAACACACTATTCATTACAGATTTCATGTTCACGCAGAAATTCAATATCATGTTGTTTTATTTTTAGAATCAACAAAAACTCGAAATAAAATTCATTAAAAATATTTATTAGACTCTTAAACATGTTAAATAATGTTCTGGAAATTATCAGAGTAAAATTTTAACATATGATCAACCTTTTAACAGTTTAAACATCAAATATACAAGAATCAGAAAACCTGGAAATAAAAATACAGTTGTAGTAAAATGGGCATAACGTTTGCTACACAACTCGGAATTTAGAAATTCAAGATGTTCTGAAAACTATAAAGATAAGGCTACAATTATTATGCAGAAAATTATTCATTTTAAGATCATTTACTGGGTCGAAAATAGCAAACAATATACAGCCAGCAAGCAACATACAGGTTATTTTCCATGAAACAATCTAATTAGACATGATGGGTATCAATTCTATTAGTCGATAAATTATGTAATCAACATGAAATGTGTAATAGCATGATAAATACAATTAAAATCATATACATACACAATTCTAACAACATCTAACATCATTCGATCAATCAAACATACAACCTAGCAATTATCTCTACAATAATTAATTGTGTTATGATTATGTGATTAACCCTATTATCAATTCTACGTGAATGCATGAAAGATTCAATCTTTAGAGTCAAAAGTCGCACCATGTCAAGAATATTGGGGTTAGCTCGTGTAAATCCTTAATAGACCCAATGAAAGATAATCAATACAACGATATGATCACGAATAGGATCTACTTGCAAGAATATCAATAAAACTTGATTTTGATGCGATGTTCAATTCAAGGGGAAAGTAACTTGCCTTTTTGACGGTGAAATTGAATACCAAGAATAATGGGATAAGGATCCCGGAGCAACGAATCCATGAACTAACACGTGCACAATACAAGCAAAAAAATCAAAGCAACAACAGTAAAAGAGACAACAAGGGGGTGGTAGCAACATCAGCCAGGGGGTTCAACGTCGCCAGGTGCATTCGGCGGCGGGTCGACGGGACTGGTGGTGTCGATGGCGGGGTAGGAAGTCGACTGGGCGGCTGTCGATGATCGGGAGAATGCAGCTCTGATTTGGGTGGGAAAAACAATGGAGCAGCAGGCGTCAGGGTCTGCTGGAGTAGGGCGGAGGAGGTCGACAATTGGGCGTCGCTGGTGGCTCGACGAGAGGACGACAATGGCTAAGGGAGGTTCGCCAGAAAGGGAGGTTGGGGAAGGCGGTGAACAGTAAAGGGGGTTCTAATCAGGGAGAGAGAAACATGGAGGAGAGAGAAAGAGGAGAGAGGAGAGAGATTAGGCGGCTAGTTAGGGTTTCAATTGTACAATTTTAGGGTTCTCAATAGAATTGTATTTATAGATTGTAATTAGGTAGTTGGGCTAGTGGTTTAGGATCCAATAATATCGGTTTTGGATCAAGAACAATTGAAATTGGGTTTTATGGTTCAATAAGAGATGAGTCTAAAATAATAGGGTTAAAAAAAAAATACCCACAATTTAATAAAAAGCAAATAGGATCAACAAGAATAACTCAATCAAGAAGAATGAATTTCATGAACAAGTTTAATTAAAATAATCAAGAAAGAAAAATAGAGTATTTTATTCAATTACAAATAAAATATTACAAAAAGGGAAAAAATGAAAAGAACAAAAATGGTAGTTACAATCTTATTCCCTCACTCTCAACCAAATTGGCCGACCCCCCAAGTGCAGCCTAGAAAACCGAAATCTGGAGTTTTTACTCCAAGTGGCAATTTTGCACAAAAGTCCTTCATTTTTTAGTATTTGCAAATATGTCATAAATCATTCATAAAAATCCAGAAAATTTATAAACAATATTTACTAATAAATATTTGATTTTCCAAATAGATTTCTGACTCTATGTTCTCCACGAAAAATATTTGCACGTGTTTTGCATGTGCAAAAGGATAAATTTTAGAAAATTTTTATTAAATCACAATAATTCATTTTAAATCATTTATTAATTCCAAAAAAAATATTATTTAAAATTCTAGGGTGTTACATGAAATTAGGCATAAGGGCAATGAAATGAGCATATTTCGAGAGTCTATCAACCACTACCAAAATAGCAGTTTTGCATCGAGAACTAAGCAATCCAGTAATGAAATCTAATGATATATCAGCCCATACCTGATCAGGAATTGGTAATGGCTGTAATAATCCACCAGGCTTTGAAGTGCTATATTTCATTTGCTGACATACTGGACATTCTTGTACAAACTGATACACATCCCTGTGCATGTTTTTCCAAACACAAGACTCCCTCAATCTGGCTATAGTCTTCTCAGTACATGAATGCTCTTCCATTGGAGAATAATGTCATTCCGGCATTACTAATTTGTGAAGATTCTTGGGTACTAGCACCCTCCCTTTATTGATCAACAAACCATCCCTAAGTATTATGGTCGAATTAGAAGCCAGATTTGCAGTCAATTCTTGCAAAATTTGCACAAAATTCAGGGTCCTTCTTCAATTTCTCTCTGATTTTGTCACAAATCATAAGCTGGGGGCAAGAGATTGCTGCTAAGAACTCACATATTTGCTCAGTAGATACCCTGGACAAGATGTCTACATATGAATTAATTTTTCCTGGTTTATATACAATCTTAAAATTGTAACATGCCAATTTATAAATCCACCTTTGTTGCTCGGGGGTTTGAATGACTTGATTAACCATGTGATGTTTTGATGATCAGTACAAATGATGAACTCTCTTCCAAGTAAATATTGTGTTCATTTTTTGATAGCTTCAGTAATCGCATGCATTTCTTTGGCATATGTCGAAGCTGATTGCATTCTCAAAAGACATTGTCTTTTTTGAAAAACGCAATTGGGTGCCCTTCTTGGTGTAATACTGCATCTATACCCTTTCCTAACGCATCTGTCTCTACAACAAATTGCTTTGAGAAATCGGGTAGAGCTAATATAGGTGTATGTTGCACTGCTTCTTTGAGGAGTCTAAAAGCTGCCTCTGCTTCTCCACTCCAATGAAATGCATCTTTTTTTAAAAAGTCAGTTAAAGCAGTTGCTTTAGAAGCATACCACTTGAATCTTCTATAGTATCCATCTAATCCCAAGAAACCTCTCAGTTGTTTAATTTTTTTGGAGTAGGCCAATCTTAATAGCCCTAACCTTTGATGAACAAGCTTGCACACCCTGGGCAGAAATCATATGTCTCAAATACTCCAATGATTGTTTGCCAAAATCACATTGGCTTTTCTTAACAAATTATTGGTTTTGCTCCAAAACCCCCAGTGTTGTTGCTAAATGTTGTAGATGACTTTCCCAATCTCCACTATACACTAATATGTCGTCAAAAAAACCAAAACAAACTTCCTTAAGTATGGCTTGAAGATATAATTCATTGCGGCATGAAAGGTAGAAGGGGCATTTGTAAGACCAAAAGGCATCACTAGGAATTCATAGTGCCCATCATGAGTGCCAATTGTAGTTTTCTCAATATCCTCAACCCAAACTCTAATTGGTGATAACTAGCTCTGAGATCCAACTTTGTGAAGTATCTTGCAGTGGGAATAGGAAATTGGCCTTTAATAGTGATTGAATTCAAAGATCTATAGTTTACGCAAAACCTCCATGTACAATCCTTCTTTTTAACTAATAACACAAGAGATGAGAATGGGCTCTTACTGTTCCTAATGACTCCCTCCTGCAACATTTTCGACACATACTTCTCAATCTCATTCTTTTGAAAATGAGGATATCTATAGGGTTTAACATTTGTAGGGGTCATTCATCATATCAAATGCAAAGGATGATCATATTCTCTGGATGGAGGTAAACCAATAACCACATTGAACATGGTATGATACTGCTACAATAATAATGCAATATTGGGGTGTATGTTATGTCTTGCTTCTCCTCCAGCAAAACCAAATGATAAAATCCCCTATTGCATTTGTATTTAACTCCCTTCTTAAGGAATTGGCACTGGTCTTCTCCACCCTGCAGCTTCACTTTATGGCCCGCATGAGAAAATTCCATAGTCATCTCACTTTAATCGAACACTATCTTTCCTAGTAGCCTTAGCCATTGAATAAAAAGTACCACATCTGAGCCATATATTGGTAAAATATAGAAATCAATAAAAAATGAATACCCCTAAATAGTACCAAGAACTGCTTTGCATTTCCCTTCACATTGCAGTACTCCAATAATCACATTAATATGAGTGGAAGGCTGTATCGGCAAGTTTAAGAATTTGGCTAATCTTTCTTGCATAAAATTGTTAGTACTCCTAGAGGCGATCAAAATTTGGACTGGATTCTTATCAATACATCCTTGAACTCTTAAAGTTCTTAAACAGCTCTGCCCGGAAAAAGCTTGAAAAGATATCTCAGGTTCCAATGTATCAGTTGCACATATACCATATTGAACAGGATAGCTTTGCCCTGAAAAAACTTGAAAAGATATCTCTGGTACCAATGTATCAGTTGCACATATATCATATTGAACAGGATTCCCCAAAGTGCAATATGTGTCAACCGCTTGTGCATTGTCTTCATCACCCTCTTCTATTAGCAACATAAGAAATTGCCTCTTACACTTGTGACTTGGAACATATTTTTCGTTATAGTTAAAGCAAAGCTCCTTTTCTTTTCGAGCTGTCCATTCGGCTGGAGGAATTTTTTTGACAAATGTTTTCAGTTGATGAGTGTTATTTTGATGTTGATTAGCTTGCCCTGGTGTTGCTAACAATGGTGGAAGTGTGCTAACTGGTGGAGGTTGCCATGGAGGTTTCAGATAACTACCCCTACTCCCTTGAGATCTACTTTCAAGAAATTTCTCCTCTTGTAATCTAGCTAGCACCATTGCATCTACTAACGACTGAGGCTTATGAGCCAACACCTCCCTCCGTATCTCTGGTTTCAACCCTGAAATGTAGTTACTCAACACATGACTCTCTGATAAACCTTTGGTTTTATTAATCAATACATCAAATTGATCTTGATACTCAGTTACTGATCATGTCTGGGTCAATTTAAACAATTGTTCTGCATGATCTACAAAGTAGAGAATCCAAATCTAGTGTCCAATTCTCTCACGAACACTGAAATGTGAAGTTTTTCCTCTTAAGGAGTTTTATGAAATGCAAAATACCGATTCACCTTAAACAAACAACCCATAGGATTGTTGCCATCAAACCTAAGGAAATCCAATCTAGGGTTCTTGAAATGAATATCATGATGCGAGGTTGGAGTTGATGATCTTACAGTGATTGGGTTCTCTGACGATATCGATCGATAAAGAACCTGATCCATCTTTTCTTCCATACCTACAAATCGTCAAATCATCTATGAAAACAACTTCTTCTGTGCTTCCACATCATTTCTGAGTATCTGCAGTTGTTCGCTATGAATTCAAGTCGTCTCCTTCACGTCATCTATCGGTCGCCTGCCCTCCGCCATCGCCGAATTCCAAGATGATGAAAGCACCAATTGATACGGTGAATTACTCTGTTTTGGAGTCAAACTCACAATCAATAGATTCAATTCGCTTGTACTAGGGTTTTATTGAATCAAGAATTGAATACTAGGGTTTTATAGAGGAAATTGGGGAAGAACAAAAACTGAGATTGATGGAGAAAGAATTTGGAAAAGGCAAGAAAGTTTGTTACAAATTGCCAGCTACCCTCTATCTCACAATTCTCTCTTATTTATACTAGTTCTTGTGTTCAACCGATTCCTTACACGTGTCCCATTCCTTCCCGCTCTAAAAAAGCTTCAAGCTAATCGAAAACCCATGAACTCTACGTGCAGATGAAATCTTCCACATACCTGGGTTTATCTCTACTGCGCGTGCTTCTTCTTCCTTTACATGCATCAACTGCGCTTGTATCATATAGAGATTCATAATCTCTGGAAATAAATTGGTTTTCAATGGTTTGCTTGCATAACAACATATATACCTTTCTACAGCTGATTTATTATAGCGTTTAAGTGTAAATGTTATTGAAAGTGATCAATAATAGCGTTTCTGAATAAAATGCTATCTTTGATTAATTTTGAAATTTATTCTTAGTTACGACAGCGTTTTTAAAATGCTATTTTTTTTACAACGTTTTAGAAACGCTATAATATCTGTAAATAAACTGAAGTGGTAAGGGTAAAAAAGAAAATTCTAATTAAAATCCAAATCATTCTCAAACCAGTTCATTTTCTCCTCCTCCTCCTCTTATTTTTCTTCAATTATCCTTCGATCCCAATTAGGGTTTCCATCCCAAATTCAGTCACCCCAAAAATCAAAAATGATTTTCCTCCTCCTCCTCCTTCCCCCATCGCAGCCACCCGCTCCTTCAGTGTCGCCGTCCCCATCCCCCTCCACCGTCGTCGCTCCTTCCACCATCGCCACCACCCATCCCCTTCGGTGCCACTGTCCCCCTCCCCCTTCCCCAGCATCGCTCCTTCCTCCATCGCCGCCACCCGCCCATTCGGTGCCTCCTTTCATCAATCAAATTGTTATGGTTAGGGTTGTGAATTAATTTTCATCGAATTTGTACAATTCCTCTCTCGATCTTTGCAGGTAAGTGAAGTTAGGGTTTAGGGTTTCTATATTTATTCTATATTTTGTATGTTTATTCATTGTTTTGTATAATTTGAGGTGATTGGAGAGAGATAGGAAGTTGAAGGTGAAGAGGAAATTGAGGGTGCCAATGGTGGTGGGGATGAAGATGGCAGAGACACCCTTGGATGACTTTTCATGGAGGAAGTATGGCCAGAAACCTATTAAAGGATCCCCACACCCAAGGTATAATATATTGTTACATTCATTACATAATTTTGTCAAAAAGAAGTGATGTAAGAGTTTATTTTAACAAATATCTACAATATATACATTCTTGTCGATGCTAAAGAGGATGTATTTCATTGAGTAAAGTTACTGTAATTATTATGTCCGCACTACATGTTGTTCTCCACTACTTGATGTGGCACATTCTCATTGCATTGCCTGATTCTTAGAAATACATGAGAAAATAACAGTGTGCTACGTACTTTAGTTGAGCACTTGCATGTAGTATAGTAATGAACTTGTTTTAATCACTTTTTTGCAATGCTACTTGAACATGAAAGTATATTAAACTCTTATATAGGAGGACTACACTGAGTTGTAGATGGTGAAAAAGTGGGATGGGTAGAGAGATTTCTTAGGTTCGAAGCTAGGCTATGATGTAGCCCCTTATTGAAAAAAAAAACAAGAATAAATAGGAGAAGCAAAACTAGAGTTCAGTTTGGTTGTCTTTCAAATTACACAAATCCTTATCCAATTTCTTCTAGTCTAGCTTTTACATTAGTCTTTATGGCTTTAAAGTTAATAAAGAAGATTTAAACCTCAATCATCTCAAAACTACAATTGCCATACCATAACAAGAATAATACAAGCACTATCACTGCTAATACCTCCATAGTTCGATAAGCACAATGTCTGCTAGCGAGGATGCTTATATTTCCTCTACTTCTACTTCTATTCTTGTTATTCTCCTAGTATTTAACATTAATAATTTTCTAAGAACTCAATAAAATATATTTTGAGATATTTGTGTGTGTGTGTGACAAATTAAACAACGATGTGATTTCTATTCATTGTAGGAACTGCTGGTGTCTGGAGAATATCTGCTCTCATTGATGCAGGAGGTTGGAATGACCGGACAACTGTTGAAGATATGGATTTAGCAGTTCGGGCAAGTCTTAGAGGTTGGAAATTCATTTATGCGGGCAATATAAAGATACTCACTTCTTATACCCTTACAAACATGGTCGTCTAATTGAGGTGAAATATAAAAGATTATATAATTCTAAAATTAAGATACTCCAACTCAATTTTCTTAATCTTAAGCATAAAGTGTGAATCAATTTTGACTCTATTACAAAAGTTTAGTAGATGTACATTTTTTCACCTATCAGATAATCATCCAGTGTATCCTCACACGAATTTTTTTTTTCAATTTTCTTCAACAGCTTCCAAATATTTGAAGCAATTTAAATTAATCAGTGCCTCTTGCAATCGTTGGTCATCCATTGCAGGTTAAAAGTGAACTGCCAAGTACATTTAAGACATATAGAAATCAGCAATATAGATGGGCGTGTGGACCAGCTAACTTGTTTAGAACGGCAGTAAGAGAGATACTGCAGACAAAGGTTAGCATCAAAACGATGCATCAATATTTATACTTTATATGTGGTTTTAAATAAAGCATATAAATGTTTAGATCTAAGCGGATGACCTAAGATTACATGATTCAAATAAATGTACCTTAAATGCCTTTTGTCCAAGGTTAACTGATGCTAAAGTAACCCCTTACTTGAAAGTCATCAATACTTCATTGTACTTAAAATGTTCAGATATTGCTTGCTTATATATTGTACGATTCAATTTTCATCATAATAGTATTGGATCATATACAAATGGGATTATAGAGGACTGCTCGGAGGTCCTGGTTCTTTAAGAGAATAGAAAACCGTCGTTAAGTCTATTTTTCATGCACATTATCCTGTTTTGAGTCAGACAAGTGACCTCCTTGATCGTTAATTATATTTTTGACAATTGCATAATGTATTCTATGAAGTATTTTGACCAACACTACTGAATAATAATGCATTATTATAATATGTATTCCAGTTGCTGTACAGATTGCTAAAAACCATTGTCCGCATTATCATGATATGTTAAAGGGACTATTGATCTACTTGATGGTTGTTAAATTTTCTTAATCAACTGGAGTAGTATTTACAGCTGAACTCTAATGATTGTGCTTATCATGCTAGATGTACTGGAAACTATACATGAGTATGAAATTTGTGGAATGTAGTGTACTTCCCCATCGAAAGGATTGTTTTTTTAAGTCCTGGTGGGTCACTGAAACCCTTATATCGACCTGTTATGTTGTCGTGCAAATTCGAGTAACATATTTCTATCTGTCATCTTGTAGGGATTAATGGGTATTGCCTCACTTTTCTGTGTTCTTCTTTGAATGGTAATCCTTGAATTTTTACTTAGCCTGTATTCAGTGGTTATATAGTCAATTTATAGTATGCATGAATTGAATTGTGTATTGGAAATTATACAAGTTAATTGAATTGTGTTTTTGCTAATGTTATGAATTTTATTGCACTTTAATAGCTCTTGCATCCTTCTCAGAGAAAAGATTGGTAGACAACTTGAAATCAGCATTACTGTTGTGCCCAGTTGCATATCTCACTCACATGAATACCAATTTAGGAATTCTTGCTGCCAAAGCCTTTGTTGGGGAAGTAAGTTAATATTTCTTCATTTTGTTATGCACGCAATGCACATGATAGTTACTGATTGTTTTCTAATTCCCAATTGAAAAGTTTAGCTATTTCCAATCTGCACATTTATAGAGAATTTATAGAGAACTGGTCAACATCATGGAAAATGAGTCAATTGATTATGCTAGTTAATGTTTTCATTTTTCATATGAAGGAGTCAAACTCATTAAAGCACCTATTGGAACATGTAGAGTGACAAGAAAATGTTTGAAGATTAATTCCATATTTTTTCCCTTTCTTATACAGATTCTAACTAATTTGGTAGGAATGGCCAAGTTCAATCCCAAAGAGTGAGACTCTCTTCCCTTCTTTTCTTAGTGAAAAGTTCAGTGTTATACTTGATTCATAGTATTCAAATACATTGGACCTAAATATAATTACTCTGCACTAATCTAATCACTTTTTCCGCACTAACAGCGAGGTTGTGTCAAAGTTCTTGAATGCACTTCGCTAGGACAATGCGGTGGATTGCTTTATCACTTCCTTTACAGGTACTTATATGTATTGAGTGATAAAAACTCACCAGAATTCCATGCACTAGATTTATATTATTATCTTTTTTCTATCTCGAGAAATAGAAGAAGAAGAAAAAGAGGTACTTATATATTGAGTGATAAAAACTCAAGGAATTCCATGCACTAGATTTTGATTAATTTTTTTTTCCTTCTTCCTTTACTTGTCTCAGAAAAGAACAAGAAGGAGAAGAAATAGCACTTAATGTGCCTATACAGTTTCAGTGCCAATTAAATTTTAAACATTCTTTAGTTAACTTACAATAATACATGCATAAAAGGCAACAACTTATATCCAAATTGAGAATAGCTGGGGGGAAAAGATCAATATCATAATTCTGAAAATGAAAAGTCTAGCTAAAAGCTTTAGTACATATCCATGTCTGCGAAAAGGTATTACTTCCATACGTTGAAATGTACATCAGAGATTTTATTGTTGTTAAAAGTAAGTGCTAAAGTAATCTTGATGTGATAAAATTCTTAATGTGAAAAATAATCTATGTTAATTGGTAAGTGTTACACAATATTCAGAATTTAATTCTAGCATTAGCTTGAAATCAATCTAGTCATGATGCACTACCTGCTTTTAGTTAATATAACAGTTCATTTAAATTTATTTTCCTCATTTACAAGAGTACTAAAATTAGGTATAAGTTTAAAGATAATTTTTTTGTTGGAAAAAAAGTTTATATATAATTCTATTACTGCAGCGATTAAATTTTTATGTAGAATATTAAATATTAATATGATGGGCTCACTAATATAAGTTTATGGCTTCACCCTTGCAGGTAACAATTGTTGTCTCAATGCCTCAACTGTAGAACTCTTCCTAAAGTATGAGCCACAACCTACATCAACTAGGAACATGGTGCATCTGGCTTAGAGTAAGTTCAGTTTAGGTTTATACTACTTATTTGATTGCACATAGTAGTTAAGGGTGTGATATCCTTTGTAAGTCTAATATCCTTTTAGGGAAAAACGAGTTTGTGTTTCTTTCTCAAGACTCAAATAAGTTACATTATTAATGGTTCTACAAGTTTAACTTCAAATGGCTAACATGATCTGGATGGTTTCTCTGATCTTGTTATAGGTGTACAAATCCATAGCTAAAGTAGTTGGTTCTTATTCTAAGTGGATATCATAATTACAAAGTAATGTTAGACAATTATTGTAAGTTATATCTCATACTGTCTTTCGAGTATTGTTGCATGTTTTAAACTTTCTCCATATGGCTTACCAATCCATGACGTCCACACACTACTTTTCAGTCTATTCTGTGAATCTGGAATAAAAAAATCAGTGTCTTCAAATGCTTGCTCGTCAGCCTTCCGTAAACTTTTTGAAGATGCTTCTACAGTGAGTCATGATCCTCAGAATTTGGTACATTGATTAAAAAAATACAGTTTTTAATCATTTTCCTTTCATGTGATAAAAGTACATTGATTTGTTATTGTTCTTTTTAGGTGAGTTGGAGGCATGCAAATTGATTACCTCTAATTACTTTCACTTCTTAACAAGTTATCTCAGTTCCATACTTTATGTTTGTAGTGATATCATTTGATGTTGCTAGTGGTTTAATTAATAGTAGGCTTATTAATATTGGTTAACATAAATACAAAACCAAATATGAGTTATTGCTGACCAATTCAATCTATGCTCATCTTCTTCTCATAGAGAGCGGCATTCTAATTGAAGAGGAACAATTACTCTTAGAAAGATCTCATCTGTGCGATTTACTAAATCAAAATTAATCAATTGAAATTGGAAGTCTTAAAAATTAGAAGCATCGATCTCTCTCCAACCTACATTACCTCTTCTGCCTCCCAACCAACTAGCCAACCAGGGCAATCACTACCAACTCAAAATCAAATCTAACTAATTAGGTGACTGACTATATTTTTATTTCTTGTGGATAACAAATTTGTATGATCATTTTTCGTATATCCTTCTTTGAGATCACACAAAAAGTTTGGTCAAACCTGATCTGAAAAATATTTGAACTTCCATACTCAAATTATATGTCTGAGAATGCTAATGTTTGCCTAAGGGGTATGACTTTTCTTATTCATTGTTTACAGAACAATTCCTGTTAAACTATACTTTTAGTCCCTTAGAGCATCTGTAGTCGTTTATAGAGAATTTGGGTATTTGGCTTTTAGAAATAGAAAATTTGGGTTAGAGTTGTGGTCGTTTGAACCCAAAATATGGTTTTTGATTTTGGGTTATTCCAATTGTATGGATGTTTTATTTAGTATATGTCTATTTACATTTTGCCCAATTCTGATTACTGGATTGATACTTATACTTTAACTAATCTGCTGTATGCGGACAAAAAAACTACTTATATGCTTGACTATTTAAGGTATAATTTGTATTTGACATTTATAAAAAAAAAATTCTTTTTCATTATTATATCTTATGTTTGACATTTTTTCTTCTACATTTGTAGATTGGAGACGTCGTGGATGAAACGAAGAGTGCGAGTTGTTATGTTAGGCACTCAAGAATTTTTTGTCATTAGTTTTAAGTTTATTGGATGAACTTTTTTATCAGTTTATTGTGTAGATATTTCTATGTTGGTATATTTTTATATATTTGTACACAAATTTGCAAAATTTTTATAATTTTAATGGTGTATTGACATTTTCTATAAATCGATTTTTATTTGTATCTGTAGATTTTTTTTTGTATACAGTTAAAACGAAATAGCGTTCCCAAAATGCTGTAAAAAAACTACAAATATCAAAACGATAGCATTTTAAAAATGTTGTATGTTTGATTCTACTACAGGATTGTCTAACGATAGCGTTTTTACAAAATGCTCTAACACTAATAGCATTGCCGAAACGCTATAAATTCTATAGCGTTTGCCTAAACATTATAGATTCTATAGCGTTTGTCGAACGCTATAGATTCTATAGCGTTTTAACAATGCTATAGATTCTATAGCATTTTGTTAAAATGCTATAGAATCTATAGTGTTTGCCGAAACGCTATAAAATCTATAGCGTTTGCCGAAACGCTATACATTCTATAGCGTTTTGTTAAAACGCTATAGAGTTATTATAGCGGGGCTTTCGATAGCATTTGGAAAACGCTATCGTAGGTCTACTATAGCATTTTATGAATGCTATCAAATGTCATATTTGTTGAGTGATACTAAGTGTTCAGCCAATATTTTATGCAGTTATTGTGGAATATTACGTCTACCCTGCAACTAAGGATCAAAGTGATAGTTGGAGTTTTTGAAGTTAGATCTCAACACGCACCAACAAACAAAAGCCTACAGATAGTCCGTGTTGGAACCCTTATCACAACTTGGGAGTTTTAGCCTATCGGTAGGGTCATTCACTTGGTATTAGAGCAACCCAGATTCGAATCCCATCAGCTGCGCAATTTAAAGGGAATTAAAAAAATATATCGCTATGTATAGTCCAGGTCTTAGTCCATAAAGATGGCCCTCAACCTACGGAAGTGTGTTAGAACCTTTACCACAGCTTCGGAGTTTTAGTCATTCAGTAAGGTCTTTAGGTCATTCACAGTCCCCATGCTAAGTGAGCAAGTAAGTTCGTTCAGTCCAATAAATTATCCAAAAAAACATTCAGAATGCATTTCATTCAATAGGTATCATTCATTCATTCATTTGGTGTTAAATGTTTTATAGCTTACAATATCACTTTTTCAGTGCAGAATCTTGCACCACCTTCTAGGAAATGCACAAACGGGAACAATTTCTCCAGATGATGAACATTAATATATTCAAGACCTACAAAATATTAACCTAGGTGGCTTGTAATGATATAACTAATTAGTCAATTTCACAATTGGCAGCAAAGCATAAGCATAAAAAATAATTAAGTCATACTAGGGGAAAGACAATTACTCAAATAATCCTTCCAGGTAAAAAAAGTGAAAATTAATTTTAAAAAAATTAAAAATAAAAATAATGAAAGAAAAGAAAAACGTTATTACCCTAGCGTTTGGGTAGTTTCGCCGGGATATCACCGGCATTTTTTAAGAAGCGCCAGTGGAGTGGGAACCTACCCTAGCGTTTTCTTAAAAGCGTCGGGGTTAGTGAGACACCTCGGCACTTGAAAATGCTGGAACTTTTGAGGATAAACGAAACCCTATTTTCCCCCAATCGATCCCCAATTTATCTCTTTCTCTTTTCCTCTTCGTGCTCAATCCTCCAAAACATTAAATCACATCGTCTCCTTTACCTCCTTCTCCTGCTCACTCACGAAATTGATTGCCGCCCGTCGTTCTCGCCGACTCTCTCACTCCCTTCCCCAGTGTGCGCTCTCTATCTCTCTCTCCCCGATCCTAACTCTAGAGGCGCTAAAGGCATTTTTGTTATACATTCTTGTTTTTATGTGATAATTTTGGTTTACTTGATTCGAATTGAGTATGTTAGATTATAAATTTGAGTTGAAAACATTGGAATGTGAATATTGTAAATTTTTTATTTCAAATTTGGGTTTGAGGTGGTGGGGTGTGATGGTGGTGTGAGATTATTTTAATGTTAACTTTTAGTGTTAATTCTAATTTTGGGTTCCGTGGATTATGATAAATTTTGCTATTATTATGATTATGTGGAATGTGATGATTAGTGAATTTTGTTAATTAGTGAATGTTATTAATTCTAGGGTTAATAAGTGAATGTTGTTAATTATTTGTAAATTTGTTATGTTAATTTGTTAATTTGGACATTTGAATTTGTCAATTTGAACTAATTAGGATTGATTATGGTTTTAGTTTGCTAATTTGTTATGTTTGATTAAGATTTATGGACTAATTTGTTTCTTCTTGCTTTATATATATATATATATATATATATATATATAATTTGTTATGTTTGGTTAATATTTATGGACTAATTTGTTTAAAGCAAGAAGAAACAAATTAGTCCATAAATATTAACCAAACATAACAAATTATATATATATATATATATATATATATATATATATATATATATATATAGGCTTCTTCGGTTGTAACAGACCTGTGCGAACTTTGATCTGGCCCATATTTTTTTAATAAAATTTAGCCTTAACCCGTCGTTGGCAACGGCGGGTTAAGGCTAAATTTTGTAAAAAAATATTGCCTTAACCCGTTATTGCCAAGGACGGGTTAAGGCATAGATAGAATCTCAGAACTGTATAGAGTTCTTCTTCCTCGTCGACTTCTCCCCACTCTCAATTTCGTTTTTGGATGAACCCAAACCCAGTTTTATCTCCGAAATCGTAAATTTCTCACTCTGGCAACTCCTCTCTCACTTCCCTCCTCTATCATTAAGGCGATTCTCTCTCTCTCTCTCTCTCTCTTCCGTCCGTTGCTCCCCAAATTGAAACCTCTCCTCCTCCGTTTGCTCCTCCACCTCAGTCCGCTCCTCCACCTCAGTCTGCTCCCCATATAATCTCTCTCTCCCAATCTCTACTCCAAACTTCCAAACCCAACTCTGTCATCCCAAAAACGAAACCCTAGTTCGGCCACGAGACCTACATTGGCGAAATTCAGATTTATTTTGTAAGGTAATGATTAAATCTTTGCCTAAGTAATTGTAGTTGTGTTGATTTTAAAATTTTTTTTGGCTCTTTCCAATATTTTACCATATATGAAAATTGCCTAAAAAATTTGTAGATGTAGAAATTTCTAAGTAGTATTTTGATGAATTTACACGGTACAATAGTTGTTGATCGGTCGACGATATTGTAGATTGAGTTGTATTTATAATCGTGCCGTGCATATTAAATTACTTAGAACATTTATAATACTGTTAGACTAGAAAATCCCGCAAATGACCTCAAAAAAATATGAAACTTTGCGAGTAGGATGGTTTCACTTAGCACAAGCAACCACAACTTGTAAAAGTTAGTTTCGACTCATGGTTGGAGAGATACGGCCGTGTATCGCTTTCGGTTGAAAAAACACGAAATAAAGCGATACACGGCCGTATCTCGGGAACCGTGAGTCGAAACTCACTTCTACAAGTTGGGATGGCTTATGCTAGGTGAATTCAAACAAGCTGAAAAGTTCTATAAAATTTGAATGTCGTTTGTGCGGTTTTCTTACGTTCGCATTAGAAATAAATGACTTGGAAACCTTTTCGTGCGGTTAGACTAGAAAACCCTTCAAACAACTTCCAAAGAATACGAAACTTTGCGAGTAGGATGGTCTCACGTAGCACAAGCAATCCCAACTTATAAATGTTAGTTTCGACTGACGGTTCGAGAGATACGGGCGTGTATCGCTTTTACTTAGAAAAAACACAAATAAAGCCATATACGGCCGTATCTTCCGAAACGTTAGTCGAAAATTACTTGTACAAGTTATGGTGGCTTGTGCTACATGAATTCAAGCATATCGCAAAGTTTTATAAATTTTAGATGCCGTTTGTGTGGTTTTCTCACGGTCCTCGCATAAGACGTAAATGACTTAGAAATTTTTTAGTGCGGTTAGGGTAGAAAACCCTCCAAACGTGTTCCAAAAAATACGAAACTTTGCGAGTAGGTTGGTCTCATGTAGCATAAGCAACCAAAACTTGTAATAGTTAGTTTCGACTCACGGTTCGAGAGATACGGTTGTATATCACTTTCGGTTGAAAAAACCCAAATAAAGCGATACACGAACATATCTTTCGAACCGTGAGTCGAAACTCACTTCTACAAGTTGGAATGGCTTGTGCTAGGTGAATTCAAGCAAGCTGCAAAGTTTTATAAATTTTGGATGTCGTTTGTGTGGTTTTCTTACGTTTCTCGCATTAAAAGTAAATGACTTAGAAAGTGTTTAGTGTGGTTAGACTAGAAAACTCTTCAAACAACCTCCAAAAAATATGAAACTTTGCGAGTAGGATGGTCTCATGTAGCACAAGCAACCTCAACTTGTAGAGTAGCATTTTGACTCACGGTTAGAGAGATACGGGCATGCATCGCTTTTTCTTGAAAAAAACCCAAATAAAGCGATACAAGGGTGGAAATGTGCGGGTTTCGCTATGCGTAAGGGTGGAAATAAATACAAGGTAAATGATGTAGTGGATAAATCATATGTATGTAATAAAGCCGGAGAGTCACCGAATAATCAGAATGAAGCTAGACGGGGAACTACTTCTAGAACGGGTTGCAAAGCATTCGTTCGTGTCAATATAAACTCACAAAGTAATTTTTGGATTATTTATTCATTTAATGAACCACACAATCACGAATTTACTTCACCCGGTAGACTTGCTACCTGCAAACCATGTTGACAGATACAGATAAAAAAGTAATTGGTCAACTTACCGAAACTAATGTCCCCATATGCAAACAAATTCTTTTCTTCGAAGGTGCAAGTGGAGGTAATGAGAAAATTGGATTCACTGAAACCGATGTTAGAAATCTAAGGGGAGACGAGATGGAATTTTAAAAGGACACGATGGGCAAATGCTACTTGAGTTCTTTGAATCCAAAAAGGAGACCGATCCTTTATTTTTTTATGATTACCAATGTGATCCCAAAGGGCGATTGTCCCATTGTATTTGGGTGGATGGTATCGCTCTAAAGAATATCAACGTATTTAGGAATGTTGTTTGCTTTGATGCTATCTACAACACAAACCGATACGGGATGCTATTCGTACCATTTGTTGGAGTCAACCATCACTGGCAATCAATATTCCTGGGTTGCGGGTTCATTCCAAATGAGAAGGCATCCTGAGTGGTTCTTCGAAAAGCGGCGAGTAGTAATGGCTTGTGATCCGGTGGGTATCGTGACAGATGAGGATCGTGGAATAAGTGTTGCAGTTAAGAAAGTCTTCCCAGCCACTGATCATAGATACTGCATTTGGCATATTCTGGATAAGTTACCACATGAAGTACGTATGTCGAATAACATTAATGAGTTTAGGGATGCTTTGAAGACTATCATCTACATGACGGAATATAAAACTGACTTTGAACAGAAGTGAATATAAAACTTAAATTGGTTTCGCAATACAAACTTGAGAGCAACAAATGGTTGAACGATAAATTTGAGATTCACGAGAAATGGGCTCCCATGTATGCAAGAGACTCATATTGGGGCGACATGTTGAGTACCCAACATAGCGAATCCCTATATTCATCCTTGAAGCAACATACTCATAAGAAGTATTCATTGCATGAATTTGCTGTCATCTTTGACCGAGTCTTAGTAAAACAAAGACACGAAGAACTTAAAGAAACCCATCGTAATTGCCAGGAGAGGAAAAAATTGAAGACCGAATGGGCGTTGGAGTCACAAATGGCTGGAACATACACACTAAAGAGTTTCTACAAATTCCAACAAGAACTCGTAAAAAGCTTACTACTTAATGTGAGTGTCATTGTAAGTATGGATACACCGGATAGTTCAGATTTTTCTATAACTATTTGTGAAAATATAGAACCGAGGAAGGTGATTTCTTTTTTCAAAATCCGTAAATTGGCTAAATGCCATTGTTCCATGTATGAATTTGTAGGCATTCCATGCAAACATGTATTGGCGGTTCTTCGGTTCACTGATCACACTGCACTACCGGAGCAATATATTGTAGACGATGGATCCGGTATCAACTGACAAGAAGCAGTACACCTATTCCTAATAGTATCGGTGACAATTTTGCCTCTCGTTATTGTGAATTGAGTATTCACTCAAAACAGTTGGTTGATCTTGGTTGTTCTTCAGAGGGAGCCTACAAGTACATGCTCGACCACATACTTAAGGGGATCGAAGGCTTTTCTCACATTCAATCTGGAAATAGCACACCACACGAAGGTAGTGCACAACCGGAGAGTGGTGGACATGCACATGCACCGGTGGGGGACCCTGTACAATGCACCACAAAGGGGAGGCCTAGAGGGAAAATGTTGAAGTCCATAAGAGAATCCCAAAAAACGAAGAGACCTAGACTTTGCAGGACATGCCTTCGTATCGTATGTCATGATTCAAGAAATTGCCCAAAAAATATGGCAAGGTAATATATCCAAGACTAAGTATTTGTTAATTTGTCTCAATCAATCTGAACTTGTTATTGTTGACACTTATCCATTCTTCTCCCTTGTTTTGTGGATCGGTAGCGTATGAAGAAGCTCCAATCGTTGGAGAAAGTGATGACGATGAAGGTGAAGATTCGTGCTTGTCATGTCCTGCTTCCCAAAAGAAAATACGGAATACGGATACGCGACAAAACCCCAGCGAATGATTTTCATCATCCATAAGCTGTTCAAGAATCTTTACAACATTCACAAGAATCATCAGAGTCGGAAGCAAAAGAATCAACCACATGCACATATGAACCAAAATATCAACAAGAAATACTTGAAACCAAATATATAAATCTCAAATAGTCATGATCTGAATAAGACAAATATCCTGGGTCACATTGCCCTAATACAAGAATAAATCCAAATACATAAATACAATTATTGTTGAATAACAGGGAAATAAATAAATGTAGCAAGAGCTCCAGTAACTAATATCTCATCTCGCCTATTCCATCTGGCAGCTGATCTCCAAAATCTGCAATTTAATAGATTGCAGAAAAGAGGGAAAGAGAAAACAAGGTACCCGTCAATTGCAAGTTACGGGTCACTTATAATGTAGAATACAAGCACATGGGGAAACTAACTAGCAACATGGTATAAGCATGATGTCAAAATAAACAACTAGCATGGTAAGGTGAACAAGTGTAAATGGCATGAATCAAGTGTCAAGTAATCCAGTATCATGTAAACATGCATCAAGTGTCAAGTATCATGTAATCTTGTAAACAAGTCGCATGTATCATGTAGTCAAGTATCAAGCAAGCATGTATCATGTTCAAGTATCATGTATCAAGTCTTGTAGTTATTACTATCTAGGTAGCACTTCATGCGCCCCATATTATAATACATGGTTGTTACAACAAACAGTTTCGCTTTAAATTTCATAGGGGACCATACAGGACAGTATATTCGATATTCACAGAATCACAGAACTTGGTCGGTAAACTTGATCGGTAATAGAATATTAACTTGATGGTAAACTTGATCGGTAACATGTCATACAGGAAACACAAGTCTCCTTTTGAGTACACGTTTCTGCACTATCCACTACTAGATCTTTCCCATTAAAACCCCGGCTTGATTATTTATTATTATTCTCAAACAGGCAAGTATAAGCATGAAACAGTGTCAAACTAACATAGTATAATCAGTATCAGGTCTAGGGTAACAAATAAGCATGCATAGATGATAGACAGTCACATAGCCGAGCAAAACAGTGTATGTTCATATTCAGGACAGCATGACAGTACAGTACTAAAACAGTGATTCCCGTTACTACAGAAATTCGAATCTGAATCCATCGGAGAATCTAGAAAATAGACTTCCACCCGAATCCAGCGCATATAAATAAGTCACATAGTAATTCACAAAATCATAACTCAAATCAGGTTCGAATCCAGAAAACATGTTCAGTCAGAAATTGGAAAAACGAATTCTCAGTCAGAAAAACAGCATCAAAACCTCTCAATTAAATCTAGAAAAAATCTGGGGTATTTCCCTATATGTCTAGAATCAAAATATAGAGTTTCATAATATTCCAGTAAAAGTAGTTCAGTCATCAAAAATAAGAAAACATCAAGAAACCGTAGTTTAGCAAAGCTGGAATTTCCAACACTGCTGTATGAAAACTATGGTATCTCGCAACCAGTAAAACGAAATCCAATTCCGCCAAAGAGATATGAAAATAGATAAAATATACTAACTTTCTTATTTCACAATAATTTTTCATACAGTAAAAGGAAATCAGGGTGAAAATACGTTTCTTTACAGAACAGCGAGTAAAATACAACAAGTACAATTTTCATAAACAAGCATGAAAGGACACATAAAACTCATCAATAAAATTCACCAAAATTCTGGGTAATCCCTAACTAGATAAAGAAATACTGACCAAAGTTTTGGATCAAAATAATATATGTAGCATAGTTCTTTAAAATAATTTGTCATCAAAATTATCGGAAAACAGAATCTGGAAAAGATAGACACTTCTGTAGTAAAATAGTCATAACTCAGTCATACGAAAACAAAGTCAAGCAAGGTTAGAGGAGTTTGAAAATATACGAAATTCTCTAAAACTCATGTTTTATACCGAAATTAAGATACTGACTTTAAAATAGTCCAAAACAGCAAACAAAACAGAACAGCGACAAAATACAGATTTTTCACTTAAAAACAAAATCAACATAGATTCAAGAAAATTGATCCAAACACATCTAAAAATGAAATCGAGTCTACCAAGTATCTAAACATCATGAATTAGGGTATCTAACATGTCCACACCAAATATAACACATGGGTCTCAACCAAATCACAAATTCTCACAAAAGTCTCACATACATGTTCAAAATCAAGAACGGATAAAACCTATGTTAATTCATGTCAAGATTGATGTCGTGAGTCATCTTTGGTCAAGTTTTTACAATAGAGACAAAACCCATCAAGGAAAACACAAACAAGAGTCGTCTCTAGACCCAACTACACTATAGGTGAACCTTTTGACTTGTATCAAACAAATGAATTGGAGTACAAGTTACTTGCCTGCGAGATGACGAAAACGACGATCCAACAAACAAGAATAACGGGAATAGATTCTTGAGGCACAAGCACGATCGAACAATCATGAGCCAAGGACGAACGACGGAATAACCAAAACTCTATGTGCACGAGACACACGTGCACCAAGAATCAAACAAACAAGAACCCAACAATGAACACGAATCAGCGAACAACGAAACCACGAACCAACTCAAGAACACATGAACCAAGAACAGTATTCACGCACCACCACGAACCAACCAACGAACAACGAACCAACACTCCGAACAAAGAGATCCAACAACCAACTCAGCACGTGCAAACCACGTACGTGCAAGGAAGAACGAGCGGGGGACGACGGACGAACGGGAAGTTTCGGGGGTGTCGGGGGGTTGCCACAGGTGGCTGCCGGCGAGGAGTAAGGAGGGGGAGATCGGGGAGCACAGCGGCGACGGCTGGAGTTGGCGTAGTGTGGAGTCGTGACAGGGGCACAGGGTTTTCACTATTCTGGTCGTCCAGGAGCACAGCACCGCAGCGTCCAGAGGAGGGCGCGCTGCTACCGAGGTGGCGTGACGCAGCACAGGGAGAAGGAGAGCAGAGGCGCGACTGGCTGTGTCATCGGTGCTGGGCAGAGCGACATAGGGACATCGCCTGGTGGTCACGGCACAGGGAACAGATCAACTGGGGCGCGCTGCAGCGGAGGGGAGAACGGGAAAGGGTGGAGCAGGGGATGGACGGGAGAGAGGGAGATAGGAGAAGAAGAAGCGGCACATGGGTTAGATGATAGGGGTGAAAGGGAAATATATATATGCAGATGGGTATTAGGGCTGAAGGGTTTTGGGTAATTTGGTGAACGAGTTTGGGTAAAATGGGGTAATGGGTTCTGGGTGTATAGGGTTTAATGGGTTTTAGTTGGGTTTATTTAATTAATGGATTTGGTTAAAAATAAATAAATAAATAAATAAAATAAATAAATGAAATAACAAATAAAAATATAAAATTTGGATTTTATAGGATTGTTAATAAAAACAATAACAATAACAATAATAAGAACTGTATTAAATACAAAAATCATAGAAAAATAGTTACAGCTAAAATTATTGATCAAAAATAGATTTTAATAGAAAATCCAATAATACATTTTGATAAAAAAATTTGAAAACCGAAAAAAAAAATTGCAAGAATATTAAATACCGAAAATACACAAAAATAAAACAGGGGTTACAGTGCTAAGGTGTTTTTCGTATTATGTATGTTATATTAAACTTCGAAGATAAACTTTTTGTAATTGCTTATTTTTGTCTTTCGATGTGTAGAGAATTATTAATTCAACTTTATCATTTGTTGGTTTTTTTGTGTATGTCCGGAATGCAAGCTGATCGTGCCCATGGAAGGAATCAATTATTGCCAAAGTTCTACACTTTTGATTGTATATATATGCTCAAGTCAAATATTTTTTTATTTATAAATATATTACTGGTGTACTTAATCTGAGTGCAATTTGTGTATGTGTGCACTTTGTGTGTTTGGGAACCATATATGTTGTTGTGGATGTTGATGTTGTAATTGGTTAGCGAATGTTTATTTCTGTTGAAGATTGTCAATTTTATGTATATGTGCAAATTGTGTATTTGTGCAATATATCTATGGTGTTGGATTTTTTTATTTATGGAAATTTGTGGAAATTTGTGGAAATTTGTGGAAACTTACATTTTGAAGATAAAATACTGCCAAAATCTTCCAACCTAGCCTGTGATTTAGGATAACGGGTTAAGATAACTAAACCCGTTATCCACAATAACGGGTTATGTAGATTGATATTTGCAATGTCTTCGCCTTTGTGATACAATCTTCAAATTTTGAAGATAATGTTCGGACAGTTTTGGGATACTTAATCCGTTATTGGAGATAACGGGTTATGTGAGCTTAACCCGTCATCTCCAAAAACGGGTTAGGTAGGTAGATAATTCCAATGTATTTGCTTTCTGTTGTACAAACTTAACATTTTGAAGATAAAATCTGCCAAAATCGCAAAACCTAGCCCATTATTCAAGATAACGTGTTAAGATGACTTAACCCGTTATCGACCATAACGGGTTAGGCTGATTGATATTTGCAGTGTCTTCTCCTTTGTGATACAATCTTCAAATTTTGAAGTCCAACTTCGGACAGTATTGGTATACTTAACCTGTTATTGAGAATAACGAGTTAAGTGAGCTTAACCCGTCATCACCAATAACGGGTTAGGTTGGTAGATAATTACACTGTATTTGGTTTTTGTTGTACAAACTTAACATTTTGAAGATAAATTTTGGCCATTATATTATACCTTAACCAGTTGTTGGCGATAACGGGTTAAGCTCACTTAACCCGTGTCACGCCTCGCTTTCCAAAAGAGAATACGGAATACGGATACGCAGCAAAAGCTCAGTGAATGATTTTCATCATCCATAAGCTGTTCAAGAATCTTTACAATATTCATAAGTATAATCAGAGTCGGAAGCAAAAGAATCAACCACATGCACATATGAACCAAAAATACTAACAAGAATACTTGAAACCAAATACATTAATATCAAATAGTCATGATCTGAATAAGTCAAATATCCTGGGTTATATTGCCCAAATACAAATACAAATCTAAGGATCAAAATACAATATTGTTCAAGCAAGCTTCAAGAAATAATAATATAAAATATAGCAATAATACTTCATGTCACCGATACCATCTGGAACCTTTTCTCCAAAATCTGCAATTTAACAATTGCAGGGAAGAGAAAAAGAGAAAACAAGTACCCGTCAATTGCAAGTTACGGGCCGCTTGTAATGCAAGATACAAGTACATGGGGAAACTAACTAACAACATGGTATAAGCATGATATCAAGTATAACGACTAGCATGGTAAGGTAAACAAGTACAAGCAGCATGTATCAAGTGTCAAGTGAACAAGTGTCAGGTAAGTAAGTATCAAGTGTCATGTATCAAGTAGCACGAAATCAAGTAACGAGTAACAAGTGTCAAGTAGTCAAGTACAGGTGTCAAATATCATGTTCAAACATCATGTCTCATGTATCATGTAATCAAGTATCAAGTAAGCATGTATCATTTTCAAGTGTCATATATTAAATCTTGTAATTATTACTATCTAGGTAACACTTCATGTGCCATCATTTTATCACATGGTTGCTACAGTCAATGCAGTTTCGTTTTAGATTTCATAGTGGACTATATAAGGCAGTGTACTCAGGAACAAGCCTCAAGAATCAAGTATCAAGTATCAAGCCTCAAGTATCAAGTAAACAAGCCTCAAGAGTGAAGTATCAAGCCTCAAGTGAAATATCAAGCCTCAAGTAGTGAAATATCAGGCCTTAAGTAATCAAGTATCAAGCCAAATCTCAAGTATCAAGCAAAGTCTCAAGTATCAAGCCAAGTCTCAAGTATCAAGCCAAGTATCACATAGAATCAACAGATTCTCTTCCGAGTACACGTTTCTGAATTATCCACTATTAGATCTGTCCTTTTAAAACTCCGGCTTGGTTAATTTATTATTAATGTCAAACAAGCAAGTATGTGTCACGAAACAAGCAAGTATATCATGGTATGATCAACTAATAAGTTCAAGTTGCAAGATAAGCATGTACGGGTGCAAGATAACACATAAAAGAACAAAATAACTAAATCTCAAGTTCAGGACAGCAAGACCATACTGTAGTAAAATAGCAATTTCCAGAGTTACAAATATGCAAACCTGAATCCGTCGAAACATCTACAAAATAGAATCCCAACCAAATCCAGCAAATACAAATAAGTCATATAGTATTTCACAAAAACAAGTCTCAAAACATATTTGAATTCAGAAATTAGGTTCAGCCAGAAATCAGTAAATCAAATTCTCTGTCAGGAAAACAGCATCAAAACTCAATAAATAAATCCATGAAAAAATTGCGGTATTCCCCTATCTGTCTAGTATCAAAATATAAGGTTTCATACTTTTCCTCATCAAAAATCAGAAAACATCAAAAAACAATAGTTTGGTAAATCTGGAATTTCCAACACAGCTGTACGAAAACTGGAATATCTCGCATACCGTGAAACGAAATCCAAATCCGCCAAAGGGAGATGGAAATAGACAATACAACCTAACTTTCATATTTCACAAATATTTTTCATACAGTAAAAGGAATCAGGGTGAAAATACGATTCTTTACAAAACAACGAGCATAATACAACAAGCACAGTCTTTATAAACAAGCAGGAAACGGCATATAAAACTCATCAATAAAATCCACCAAAATTCTGGGTAATCCCTAAATAAGTATAGAAAAAATGACCAAAGTTCTAGATCAAAATAATATGTGTAGCACAAGTATCAAAATGATTTAGTCATCAAAATCACCAAGAAACGAAATCTGAAAAAGATCTATACCTCTATGGTAAAAGGGTCATATCTCACACATACAAAAACGAAATCGAGCAAGGTTAGAGGGGTTGGAAAGAAGACGAATTCCTCTAAAACTTATGTTTTATACTGAAATTAAGATTCTGACCTTAATATGGTCCAAATTACTGATCAAGAGATCATTGACAAAACACAGAATTTCTTCGAAAACAAAAAATCTACATAGATTTAACGAAACTTGATCCAAACACTGCCAAACATGAAATCGAGTCTACCAAGTGTCCAAACATCATGAAATAGGGTATTTAACATATATAAAACAAGTCTATCACATGGTTCTCAACAAATACCCAAACTCTCACAAGAAGTCTCACATATATGATAAAATCAAGAACAGGCAAAACCTAAATTGTTTTATGTCAAATTTTGTGTCGTGAGGCAACTATGGTCAAATCACTATAGAGACAATATCAACAAGGGGTTACACACACAATTGTCTCTAGAACCCAACTACACTACAAACGGTATTTTTGACTTGTATCATACAAAGAAATTTGAGCACAAGTTACTTGCCTTAACCGAAGACGAAACGAATACCAAGAATAACGGGAATGGATTCCCGGCCAACGAACGAAATCCACAAACAAGAAATTCACAAATCAAGAGCAACGAACCCACGAACAACTCGCACGATCACATGCGCAAGCTTTTCAAAGCAAGAGAAAGAGAGAGACCAAAAGAGAGAGAGAAATAGGGTTGGGCTTGCGGCCTGGGCGCTGGCTGTCAACGGCACCGGCGGGAAGATTTGGGGAGAGAGAATGAGAGAGGTGCAAGGGAGCTCGGGTGTATGGCAAAAGGGATCGGGATGTGGGGGTGTGCAGCATCGGGTACAGTTGGGAAGGGGGGCTAGGGTGGCGTCGGCCTAGGCTGGGGGTGTTCGGGTTGGCTGTGCAGCGCAAGGGAACAAGGAGGAGGCCGGGGGTGGAATTAGGGTTAGGGTTTAAGGTGAGGGAGAGAGAGAGAGTTATATATATGTGTGTGGAATTAAGGTTTAGAAATATGAGTTGGGTACTGGGTTGTGGATAGTTTAGGAGTAGTAATAGGATTTGGTTAACTGAGCTTTGATTAGGATACAAATTGTATAGGTTATCAAATGGGATTGTGGATTTCATTTGGCTTTGGTAATTTTATTAGGGATCAAATAATAGGATTGGGAATAGGTTGAACAACCAATCACTACCACGAGCACCCAAGAACAAAAATAAATAGGACAAGAACCAAATGAAAGAAAGAACAAAAATCGATGAAGAACGAAAACAAAAGACAACCAATCAAACACAAAGAGCTCAAAATGAAATAAAACGAATATATATTGAAAACAACTCCAATATACGGTTCAAAAAAAATACAAGAGGAAAACAAGGAGGAAAAATACACTAAAACGAGAAATACACTCAAAAATATACAAAATGAAAAAAGGGGTTACAACCCGTTATCTCCAATAACGGGTTAAGGTGGATATATTTTTTCTAAGAAAAATCTGTTCATAAAATAAATAATAATATACAATACAAACAAAATGAATATCGCGTATATATATATATATATATATATATATATATATATATATATATAAAATAAACATGTAATATCATTCTTCATAAATATTATCATGGGTTTATGAGTTAGAGTGTTAATAGGGTTAGGTCTAGGGTTAGAGGGTTATGGATAATGGGGTTAGAGATAGGCCTCGACTTCGGGTTCCAGTTTTTTTATCAACATACAATGTTTATACTTCTAAAATTGATTAATTTATTTTAAAATGGTTTTTCCCAAATTATATTTCAATGTTTTGTATTTTTTTATACAAGTTTAATATAATTTTTTATGGGTTAAGGTTAGGGTTAGGGTTAGGGTTAGTGTTAGGGTTATGGGTTAAGGTTATGGCTAGGGTTAGTGTTAGGGTTAGGGTTTATTTCTTAAAACTCTTTCTACCCCTTCCTCTCACCCCCCACTGACTTGCCATCACTGTTCTTCGATTGTAAAAGCAAGTTATGGACTTGTGGGGATCTCTCTATGTGGTGCCTACTTTGTACAGTGAAATGTAATAATAGGCAAGTTATGAACTTGTTCAACATGTGGGGATCTACATGTGGTGCCCACTTTGTAGTGTCTCCAATAATAGTAGGCAAAGTTATCCTTAACAAAATGAACACTCCATTCCTCGACATCGACTTAGCAAAATCTATCCGAGTGAAGGAAAAACTATGAAGAGAAAAAGAGTAAGGATCGAGGATGCTATATGAAGTGATAAACCTCCAATGTGAAGTTAATATATAGCTATTTCCTTGGTCTTTTGCCTTATTGGGTTCTACATATGGGGATCAACATGTGGTGCCCACTTTGTAGAGTGACATGTAAAAGTAGGCAAGTTATGGAATCCATGAGTTGATAGAAATCCATTCCAATCTTATTCATATGATCCTTGTAATAATGCTCTTTGTGGCCAATATATGCAAAATCTGTGACAAATACAAAGAGCAGTATTACAAGGATCATGTCAATGAGGTTGGAATGGTGTTTTATCAACTGATGGATTTCATAACTTGCACCACATGTATATCACCACATGTAGATCCAATATGGGAAAAAACTAAAGTACATAACTTGCCTACTATTATATTTCACTCTACAAAGTGGGCACCACATGTAGAACCCAATAAGGGAAAAAAATTCAGTGCGATTTAGATCGGAGAGTCATCAGATCCAACTGTGGGAGAAAAAAAACAAGTCCATAACTTGCCTAGTATTACATTTCACTCTACAAAGTGGGCACCACAGGTAGATTCCCATACGTAGAATCCAATAAGGGAAAAGATTCAGTACGCTTTAGATCGGAGAGTCATCAGATCCAACTGCGGGGAAAAAACTTTTGTCCATAACTTGCCTACTATTACATTTCACTCTACAAAGTGGGCACCACATGTAGATTCCTACATGTAGAACCCAATAAGGAAAAAGATTCAGTGCGCTTTAGATCCGAGAGTCATCAGATCCAACTGTAGGAAAAAAATATGTCCATAACTTGCCTACTATTACATTTCATTCTACAAAGTGGGTACCACATGTAGATCCCTACATGTAGAACCCAATAAGGAAAAAGATTCAGTGCGCTTTAGATTGGAGAGTCATCAGATCCAACTGTAGGAAAAAAAACATGTCCATAACTTGCCTACTATTACATTTTACTATACAAAGTGGGCACCACATATAGATCCCCACGTACAGAACCCAATCAGGAAAAAGAGTCACTGTGCTTTAGATCGGAGAGTCATCATATCCAACTGTGGACAAAAAAAACATGTCCATAACTTGTCTACTATTACATTTCACTCTACAAAGTGGGCACCAAATGTAGATTCCCACATGTAGAACCCAATAAGGGAAAAGATTCAGTGCGCTTTAGATCGGAGAGTCATCAGATCCAACTGTGGAAAAAAAAAACATGTCCATAACTTGCCTACTATTACATTTCACTCTACAAAGTGGGCACCACATGTAGATTCCCACATGTAGAACCCAATAAGGAAAAAGATTCAGTGCGCTTTAGATCGGAGAGTCATCAGATCCAACTGTGGGAAAAAAAGCATGTCCATAACTTGCGTACTATTACATTTTACTTTACAAAATGGGCACCATATGTAGATCCCCACATGTAGAACCCAATAAGGGAAAATATTCAGAGCGCTTTACTACTTCTAAATACAAATATTAACCTAATTAATGAAAACCCAAAACAACCTCTTACTACAAGTATTAACCCTTACCCTAACCCTAACACATAACTCTACACTAACCCTTAACCCTACCATAACCTTAGCTAACCTTACCCTACCATAACCCTAGCTTACCCTAACTCTAACCCTAGCTTATCATATTTTATTTTCTGGATTTCTTTTCCACATTTAACCTTCACGATTTTTATTGGTTAGTTACGTGGCTATAAATGGAAATTAATAAAAAATGTAAACGATGTACAAGCATATGAATGTCACTTTGCAGAGTTCAGGAGAAAATGTTCGTAAAGAGTGGAGAGACTTTAGGATTTTTTCCATATTGGATCTAATGACTCTCCGCTCTAAAGCGTACTGAAGCTTTTCACTTATTGGGTTCTACATGTGGGGATATACATGTGGTGCAAGTTATGGAAGCCATGAGTTGATGAAACTCCATTCCATTCTCATTCACATGATCCTTGTACTAATGCTCTTCATACTTGTCACAGATTTTGCATCCTAAAGCCACAAAAGGAAAGAAAAGAAAAGCAAGAGTGAATAAACTTTTAATTATGGAAAAATAGAAGAATTTGGGGGGTACGATTAGGGGTTAGGTGTATGAACTGGATAGGTGTACTTATAGCAGAAGATTTTACATATTAAGGGTAGGAATATATTACAGAAATTGATTTTTAAAAATAAAAAAATCATCTTTTATTTTTTGGTATTTTTTTCTAAAAATTAACCTTCATGATTTTATATTGGTTAGTTAGGTGAAAAAAAAATGAAAATTATTAAATTATATAAACGATATACAAGCGTAGATCATCTGTCTTTGGTATCTTCTTCCACAGACACTGTTCGCAAAGAGTGAAGAGAAAGTTGTAAAAAGCATAAAAATATCTCTCTACTTAACCCGTTATTGGTGATGACGGGTTACGTGACCTTAACCCGTCATCGTCAATAACGGGTTAAGTAGAGAGATATTGGCAGTACTTTATGAAAACTTGGTCTGTAAGGGATGAAGTCCTGCCAATATCTCTCTACTTAACCTGTTATTGACGATAACAGGTTAAGTGATCTTAATTAACCGGTTATCGCCAATAATGGGCAAGTAGAGAGATATTGGCAGTACTTTATGAATACTTGGTCGTTAGGGGATGAAGTCCTGCCAATATCTATCTACTTAACCCGTTATTGACGATAACGGGTTAAGTGATCTTAACCCGTTATCGCCAATAACAGGTTAAGTAGAGAGATATTGGTAGTCCTTTATGAATACTTGGTCTGTAGGGGATAAAGTCCTGCCAATATCTCTCTACTTAACTCGTTATTGGTGATGACGGGTTACGATCACTTAACCCGTCATCGTCAATCACGGGTTAAGTAGAGGAATTTTGACAGTGTAAAAAGTTCAACTTTTTGAAAATTTGGTCTGTAGGGGTTGAAGTTCTAGTGATATCTCACAACTTAGCCCGGTATTGACGATGACGGGTTAAGATCACTTAACCCGTTATAGTCAATAACGGGTTAAGTAGAGAGATTTTGTCAGAACTTTCATCTGTGTGGGTTCTATGTGTGCTTTGGTTGATACAAATACAACTTCACAAAATTTGTTCATTCACAACAACTTCTCCAGATGATTCACACCAATTCAACAATTCACATCAATTCAAATAATGAGTTCATTCACAAAAAGTTAATAACGTTCATTCACAGACCAAAAGCCATGAGTCCAATTCACATCAATGTATATAATAGAATAGATAACTTTACAACAATTTTAAAGCAAAAATTTACAATGTCATAATGTTCACAACTAATTCAAATCAATTCAGTTCTCAAGAATTCTCATAATAATTATACAACCCGAAACTTTCTAAAATATAAAAAACTTTATCAACAGCTACTTCAGGTTGGCTTTCATGCATACCCAGTATTTATCTACAACAATTTATCAACATAGAAACAAACTATGCATTAGTTATTTGAAGAATAAAATCATCAACCAAATACTAAACTACTAATAACGAACCAATTATTAAATACTACCTTTTACGGCCACGCGGTTTGCGACCGCTTGGTGTGAATTAATCTGGCGGGTTCTGCTTCCTTTGAGGATTTCGCCATCTGCCTTGTGCCCCTGGGGATTGAAAGTCATCCGACCACTGCTCCTCCTCAACTTCTTTAGGTGGTTGCTGTTGTTGCACTTGTTGTGGCTCGGCGATGTGAATTCCCTGCTTTGTCACGCTCTTTCGCCTAGAACCCGTTGTTGGCACGTTGGCCTTCAAATACACCTCAAGTTGCAGACCTTCACCCACGTTCTCAAGACTACGACGGCACGACTTGAGCATCTCCCATATTATCTCCTTAACGCTCTCGGGTACCTTACTCTTCAAGACGCGAGTAGCTATCCGAACGTTTTTCCATATGTTTTCAATCTGCATTAGGTTGAAAATTTCAATTTAAACAACATGCATACTAAATATATCACCCACCTCTTCAAATAACAATACATGCATACTAAGTATATAAAATTGGGTGAAATTTGACTAACCAAGTTTCGATGTCTCAGCCTTTGGTTAGTACATCGGTTGGGAAGAGGAATATGTCGGAGGTGGTTCTACCTCGATTGGAGGAATCAGAATCTGAACACTGGCTGGTAAAGCGGCCCGTAGGGAAACATACAATTGTGTAATCCGCTTGTACCACGTCATGTAAATCTGTTGGTAGGACCTATCATACGGTATCGTGAAGTACATCATGTTCGGTGTCATTTGATACCGCATGGTGTTCCAGTTGGCCACATGGACTCAGTGGAAATCTGCCCAATCGAAGTTGGGCACTCAACCCGTTCCTCTCACCTCGTGCAACGTTTTATCATAAACTCGGACGTCGGGAATCTTCTGTTGATATCTGAATTGTCGCATCACTCTATCCGGATACTGGAACTCAACAACAGAAAAATTCACAAGTGGTGTGGCCGTCGACCATAGCGCACCAACCAAACAAACCGGTGGAAGCTTTGCCAACCTGGCGGTCGAGTACGGTTTCCAATTGACGAACCCATCCCGCAAGTTATCCAACTCATCTCTATAGTAGGTAAGAGATTGGCGTGGGTTATTGACCCACGTGTACCGCTCTGCCCAATATACTCCTAAGGAAGGTAACATCTCTGGGACCCCCGGCTTAGCCAACCAATCCGATGTCGGTTCAATAATACGAGAACGTCCGATGTGGATGCGTTCCTAACTCCAAATTTACAGTAGTACCATTGGGTCACCCATTTGTACGGCACCTAATGATGTAGCACACAAATTCCTATAGAGTAACGCCAATGCCGCACTCCCCCAATTGAAATGGCATGCATAACCAAAATTTTCCAACAACCGCAGATACTTTAACGTCATGCTCGAACCGGATCAGTTAGGGAAGATCCCTCTCCTGATCATAGTAAAGATGAATGCACGAGCATATTAGATTATGGTTTTCTCGTCCGAATCGGGGGTCAAATAACCCTCCTCGAACTGCAATTTCAACCAACTAATATACAGTGATTTCCTGTCGAACATTTCATTCCAAAATTTATCTTCTGTTTTGTCTTTCGCAGCTTCTATATGTTCATATAATAAATCTTCATCATAATCTTGGAGAATATTTTCGAGAATTTCTTTTTCAGCGTCCTCTCTTGTTTGGGCCAAGTTCAACTGTAGGTCGATACCGAGCAAATCACGAACAACTGCTACTCGGTCAAAGTCCATGTTCTCCGTCACGGCGACCCCATCTATTGGTAGCCCAGTTATAACGGCTACATCTTGCAGAGTGATAGTCATCTCACCCATGGGTAGGTGGAATGTGTGTCTCCGGCCTCCATCGCTCGCCAAGAGCTGTAAGTAACGACCGATACAGCTTCACTTCCCCTATGAATCTAGCTCCGTAGAAACCGGCCTCAACCAAGTACGGCATGATACGGGGATCAAAAGGAAGAACCACATGCTTCCAAAAGTTACATTTCTCAGCGGACCCATTCCACACGGGTTCGGATCCGTGTATGTCCTGCAACGTGAGTAAGCTTGGGTCCAACGGTACAGGAGGAGTAACGAAAATCAAGGACGAAGGACCTGCCTCAGCAGATGTAGATTGACGGCCACCAACCTACACGAACAAAGATAAATGTTGTTATTATTGAGATAATGTTGCATATTCGTATTTAAAACCAATAATAATAATCAATCTTATCTTTGCAATTGGTGCGCCACTAGCGCTACCGGAAGAGCTTCTCGGTTGCCTCGTTCTAGCCATTTATCTGTGAACAAAAAAAATTAAGCTTAGTTCATACGTGTTACATCTATTTATCTATCATCCATAAACATAGCGAAATTGTGAAAAAAATGCACAAATGACAACGGAAAAAAGCAATACAATGCAACTTGGTCAGATTCACGTAGCACAAGCCACTTCAACTTATAGAAGTGAGTTTCTACTCACGGTTGGAGAGATACGGGTGAATATCGCTTTATTTGGTTGTAATAAACTCAAATAAACCGATACACAGCCGTATCTCTCGTACCGTGAGTCGAAACTCACTTCTACAAGTTGGAGTGATTTGTGCTAGGTAAGACCAACCTACTCACAAAGTTTCGTATTTTTTGAAAGCCGTTTGGAGGGTTTTCTAGTCTAAATGCACTAAAAAATTTCTAACTTTATTTACTTCTTACGCGAGGAACATGAGAAAACCGCACAAACGGCATCCAAAATTTATAACACTTTCACCTTACTTGGATTCACCTAGCACAAGCCACCCCAACTTGTAAAAGTGAGTTTTGACTCACGGTACGAGAGATACGGCCGTGTATCGCTTTATTTGAGTTTTTTACAACCAAAACCGATACACACCCGTATCACTTGAACCGTGAGTCGAAAGTCACTTCTACATGTTGGGATGGCTTGTGCTAAGTGAGACCAACCTACTCACAAAGTTTCGTATTTTTTGGAACCCGTTTGGAGGATTTTCTAGTCTAAACGCAAAAAAAAAGTTCTAACTTTATTTACTTCTTATGCGAGAAACGTGAGAAAACCGCACAAACGGTATCCAAAATTTATAAAACTTTGTAAATCGGTTGAATTCACCTACCACAAGCCATCCCAACTTGTAGAAGTGAGTTTCGACTTACGGTTCAAGAGATATGGCCGTGCATCGCTTTATTTGGGTTTTTTACAACCAAAAGCGAATTACGCACGTATCTCTCGAACTGTGAATCAAAACTCACTTCTACAAGTTGGGGTGGCTTGTGCTAGGTGATATAAACCTGCTCGCAAAGTTTCGTATTTTTTGGAACCCGTTTAGAGGGTTTTCTAGTCTAAACGAACTAAAATTTTTCTAAGTTTAATTACTTGTAATGCGAGGAACATGAGAAAACCGCACAAACGGCACAAGCCTAGGTCGAATTCACGTAGCGCAAGCCACTCCAACTTGTAGAAGTGAGTTTCGACTCACGGTTTGCGAGATACAACCATGTACCACTTTATTTAGTTTTTTTAAAACAAAAAAGGTACACGCCCATATCTATCGAATCGTGAATCGAAACTAACATCTACAAGTAGGGGTAGCTTGTGCTGTGTGAGACCAATCTACTCGCAAAGTTTCGTAATTTTTGGAGGCGGTTTGCACGGTTTTCTATTGAAACCGCACTAAAATATTTGTAATTATTTTCGTATAAATCAAAGGTGAAAAGTCAACACAGATATAACTAAATTAGTAAGACAAACATTTCTACAATTATAAATTTTTAAAGTCTTTGGGCACTTGAATATATTAATCATAAATGTAGATTTTTTTGGGGACTTGAATATATTTAAAGGCTTCCAAATTCTACATCTACAAATTACTAAGACAACGAATTTTTGGGGCACTTGAATATATTCAAAGTCTTCACAATTTTACATCTACAAATTACTTATGTAAAAAAAAATTTGGGCACTTTCTAAATAATTTACTATGAAAAAATTGAAAAATCAACACAATTATAACTAATAAGGCAAAGAATTAGTCAATACCTTACAAAATAACTCTGAATTTAGCCAAATATTCGATTTGTGGCCGAACTAGGGTTTTGATTTTCTTTCGATGTAGATATTGGGAGAGAGAGATTGCATGAGAATGGAAGAGGATGAGGAGGAGCAAACGGAGCCACAAACGGAGGAGCAAACGGAGGAGTTCGGAATAGGGTTGGGGTTCTTGGGTTTGCTTTCGGCCAAAAAAACGAAATAGAAAGTGGGGACAGATTGAGGAGGAAGAAGAACTGTATACAGATCTGAAATTCGAACTTTGCCTTAACCCGTCCTTGGCAACGACGAGTTAATGCAATTTTTTTTACAAAATTTAGTCTTAACCCGCCGTTGCCAACGACTGGTTAAGGCTAAATTTTATTAACCCAGATCAAAGTTTGCACGGGTCTGTGCCACACAGACCCGTTTGCAACCGAAGAAGCCTTATATATATATATATATATATATATATATATATATATATATATATATATATTTGAATTAAATTTTTCCTTGTTATACTAATTTGTATCTTCTTGCTTTTTGTATACATGTTTGAATTATGCTGCAAAGGAATAGGGTGCCTAGTCAAATTGATGTAAAGCCTCTCAACGAAGGGGGTAGTCTAAGTAGACGTAGGTGAGGGGAGCACCCATGTCTCCAAAAAGACCCAGAGAGCAACGAAGTTGAATGATGTTTGGAAGCTTTCGCAGGACCAAAGAGTCAAGGTGGGGATGAACGAGGATAATCAACCTGTGGGTAAAAATGTCGTCACTTCCGCATCATTCATAGGATTAATTTCTAGGAATGCAGAATACCTTCCACTATGATACGATCGATGAACAAAAATCCCAGCTGCAATCGGGCTAGAACAGTTGATGTTCTTAAGGTATTATCTTTTATGGGAATCACTTAATCAATGCCTTTTGGATTGCTTATAGAATTGTGAGTCTTATTTATTGGCAGTCCAGGAGACACAAGGATCGACATGTTCAGATCTTTCTAACCCTAACAATTCAGATTTTTCCCCAAACTATCCCACTTTTTGAATGTTTTTCCCAAACTGCCTTGCTTTTTTTAAAAATTCCCAAACTGCCTCACTAGCTTTCTGAAAAAGCGAGTGTGGTTAAAACCTCATCGCTTTTTTAGAAAGAGAGTGTATGTCTTTTGATTTTTGAAAGCCTAGACTCGCTTTCTGAAAAAGCAATTGGGTTTTAACCAAACTCATTTTCTCAAAAAGCGAGTGGGTCATTTTGATAAATACTTTCGAATGTGGTTCAGTTTGGTAAATACTTTTAAATGTGGGTCAGTTTGGTGAACACTTTCAAAAGAGGGTCATTTTGGTCACAAGTTCTAAATGCAACTAGGGCTGCAAACGATCTGAGCTACTCGGCTCGAACTCGGTCAAAGCTTGGGCAAAGCTCAACTCGATATGAGTTCGAGCCGAGCTCGAGCTCGAAATTGAGCTCGACAGCATAACGAGCCGAGCTCGAGCTTGGGCGTTTTGTGATTATTAGGCTAAGTTCGCGAGTACTCGGCTCGAACTTGGTCAAAGCTCGGTCAAAGCTCGGCTCGAAACGAGCTCGAGCTCGAAGCCGAGCTCGATTGCTTAACGAGCCGAGCTCGAGCCTCAAGAAACTCGGTTCGACTCGACTCGATTACAGCCCTAAATGCAACTAGACCACTTTCCTCTGTCTTTAGTTTGGCTATAATTTGTTTGCTTTTCCTCCTCCGATAAACCAACAATGAGACTATGATGAATATGATTAAAGAACAGGTAACACCACCTATTGTAAGTCCAATAATAACTCCTTTGTTGATTCGAGAATCTGGTAGCTCTGAAGCAGCGATATGGAGGTAAAGAGTTCCTCCATTGGGCCCATTATACTGTTCTTGGAGATAAGCAAATTCCCTGACCACACTGAACAACCTCTAGTACTGTAAGAATACGCAGTACAAGAGCAATTGTTCAAACACGTTAACTCGCAATCAGCCTTCGAAAGATTTAAATTGACAGGATTATTGGGAAGTCTCGTGTTGGACATGGTGTAAAACCTATCTTTTTTTGCATTAGACGAGCTATTCTTACCGCACTGCAATGGGGTATTCCTCACACACAAGGCCGGCCTCACCCTTGAGGCAGGTGAGGCGGCCGCCTCAGGCCCCCGCCGTTTTTACGATTTTAGGGACCCCAAAATTTGTAATTCTCTATGGCTTGACAGAAACAATTTCTATTTTCGTGCTAAATGTAATAGTATTTCTGGTAACCTATCTCACATCATGCATCTTATCTCTTTTTGGGCAGCAGCGGCGGCAACAGGGACGAGAGGGAGGATAGCCAGAGCATTCCAGGTCGACGAGTTTGATGATGAAGAGGTGGAGATAGACCCGACATTGGACTGAGGACTAGCTTCACCAATCACGACAGTGTTTTTGTCAGCAGGTGTCTCCGTGGTTCTGCCTGCTGTTTGGTCGGGAGGACTGATATTTTGAGTAATTGGTCCCATCCCCCAGGGCTTGTTGGGGGTGTACGTTTGCTTTCTGTCATTTTCTTTCCGCATTGTACTTTTGTTTTGTTTTGTATTGCTGCTTTCCTCCGGTACGCCGAGGTTGTTTTGTTAACTTCTTATTAATGAAACAGGGTGGCCTTATTCCACCTTTCCCTCAAAAAAAAAAAATTGTAATTCCCTTATAAATATAGGCACGCATTTTGCACGTAAAAGAAAAATACAGTTATTAGGGGCCCCGAAAATAAATATTTGAGCCTTTCAAATTTTTTTAAAAATTATTTTGGTTTAGGTTTGAAGACTTGAATTGAATTTTAGACTTTAAATTTGGGTGATTTAAAACAAATTTATATTTTTTGCTTTCAACAGTGTGCAAATTTTTTTTATACATGTTTTTTTTGTATGGAGGGCCTATTTCGGGAGTTCGCCTCGGGCCCCCGGAAACTCAGGGCCGGTCCTGCTCTCACAACCACCTCTCCAATCACTCGTATTCCAATCTGATGGTGACTTCTCTTCGAACCCTTTGACGCAGTTGCAAAATGGCAAAGCATTCTCATTGCAGCTACCAAAAGGACCACATTGCAGCTACCAAAAGGACCACAGAGAGAATAAACTTGGCATTGTGATCTTGGTTGAGACCAAAACAAATCATATTCTTGACTGATTGAAAGCCAAGTTAACTGCTTGATTTGTCCAAATAAATCCATTATGAACCTAGAGATGATCATATCCCCGTCCTTTATAGAGTAAGTGAAGTAATTCTCATTATCATTGGTGACATATTGAACTTGTTACCAAAAATGACCCACTTTTTGAAAGTAATTACCAAAACAACCCACTTCAAAAGTATTTATCAAAACAACCCACTCGCTTTTTGAGGAACCGAGTTTGGTTAAAACCCAATCTTTTTTTCAGGAAGCAAGTCTAGACTTTCGAAAATCAAAAGCCTCACACTCGATTTCTGAAAAAGCGATGAGGTTTTAACGACACTCGCTTTTTCAGAAAGCGAGTGAGATAGTTTGGAAATTTTTTTTAAGAATAGAACAATTTGGAAAAAACTTTCAAAAAGGGGGACAGTTTGAGAAAAAATTCAACAATTCACCCATGCAAACACAATCCATATAGAAATATGTAATAATTTTGATACACACTTAAGCCAGTTCAGTAGTATTTGAAATATCTCTAATATTATAATGGGAGAAGGCCTTAGTGTCATTTGTCAATCCACCAACACGTCCATCGCTCGTGCATAACTAATATAAAGGAGGTCTCAGGTTCGAGGCCTCACTATGTCAACTTTTTCACTTAATTTTTTTTATTATTAAACATGCATCACATGTGCAAATTACTATCTATCTATCTAATTATAATATAATATATTTACTTACTATTTAATGGAAGAGTTTGTCACAAATAAACAAATTTTAATATTTTTTGTCACATAAGAAACACCACTTTTGTCACCAAACAAACATGTACATCACATGTGCAACTCCAAATCTATTTTTTTAACACGTGCATCGCACGTACACATCAAAAATTTTCTTTTTTAATTTTTAAAAAATACGTGTATCGCCCATTCAGCTCCATTTTTTAAAATTAAGGCATTCATCACACGTGCTAATTACTGTTGACTTACGTGTATCGCACGTTTAACTCCAATTCTTTATCAAAACGTGCATATCACGTGAAAAATACTACTGTAATAATATTGATACACACTTATGTAATAATATTTGAATTTACTTTTATTATTTCTTTTACTCTAAATGATCAATTATTTTGTTTTGCATGTGTCATTTTCTAGTTAAATATTTTTGTATATGTATATTAGCTAGAGATTTGAAGCATTTCTATAAACTAAGAAGTTTGTCGGTCATTTGATCACTTTATTCGCTCATGAATATGATTAGATGGCTCTGGCTTTCTCAACCCTGATCTGATTTAGAGATCTAGCAGAAGTGACCAAATGCTACTAGACAATTCTCAGTATTCTAGAAGGCTATGTTGTTTTGTTAATTTACATTCTGTAGTCATAGTTCTTTACATCAGCCTTTAGATTAGTGTAATCAAGTATGGGCAATAGATTAATGAATAGAAGGCTATATATGTTTTAGATCTTTGTATCAATGTATATATATCAAAATGAGTACAGGCTTTATCTCAGTACTTATTGCTTGCAATAACTTTTTCTTTCATCCCATGGTAGAACTTGAGACTTCACCTGCCCAGAGAATACTCATATTCTGCAAGTGTCTTCCATATTTTAAAGCTGAATTATGTTAGCTCACTTCTTCCTGAATATGTGATAGGGTAAACAAATTTTATTGGTTTAACCTTGACTTTTGTTTAAATACAATAAAAATTTGATTAACTTGCGGTTCTTGATGCCGATTAGGTAAACAAATCTATTTGCAAGAAGTGGAGAGATGCTTGAAATCAAGCGAAAAAAGAACATTATGACGAGGACTGGACAGTTGCTTGTTGAACCTAAGTTTGGTGTGCACAAAACGTACAAATAAGATTAACATTTTTCAGTTGAGATATACAGGTTTTACAGGAAATCTAAATTCAAATGAAAAAGCCAAAAAAGTTTGAAATCAAGCGAAAAAAGAAAACTATCAAATAAGATTACAAATATCAAGGAGAATTCAGCTCAGGAAACATGTACTTTAAATCCTCAAGAATGCCAGCAAATATTGTATATTTATTTCTGTTTATATGAGAAAATACCATGTAAGAAATCGTTGATTGAATTATTAGTTATGGAAAGAAAACAAAGTGAATTCACCAATTAAATGATCATATTAGAAGATAGTGGTCGACCGGTCACCATAGTGTAAAAGCGAGTCAGTTGACTGACCACCTTCGACATTCGGGTTAAAGGTGGACGATCGACTGGTCAACATTGCGGTCGACGGTACCTGTGCAGATTTGATTATGTTGGAATATCTTTTTATTCTTAGAAAGATATAATCTTCCACTCAATAAATAAAGGTGAATTCAATGAGAATTCCTTATTCCTTTCAACTATTATTCTTCTGAACTTTCTATTTAATCAACGATTTGAGAGTGTGAGCTTTTATTGTTTTCTTAGTCAAGATCGACATAGATCTTGCTTGTTTTTTCTTTCTTCCACTTCTGTATGAGGCTTATTCATAAAAGTCATGTGGGTGTAATAGGACTCTCGGTCTGAATTTCGAGAATTGTTGTACGAGTTTTTATGTATAGTGGAATGATTTTGGCAAAAAATTGCTACAAGTAAGTGGTGTTGACGTAGACCTGGGGGTCGAACCACGTTATATCGCTGTGTCTTGCATGCTTACTTTGTTTGCTTTCTCTAACTCTATCTCTTTACTTTACACATTTATTTTAAAATTTTAAATTCTGCGCAATCACCCTATCACCCCCCTAGGGTGATTGACAGTGGTATCAGAGCGAGGTGTGCTCATAAATAGTTTAAAAGCTAGAGCAAAAGATCCAATGGCTGAAATCCCTCCTCCCGAAAACTTGTACACATCGGAGTCATCCAACTTCAATGGAATAAGTCTCATACATTCACCGTATTTTGATGGAAAAATGCTATGGTATTTGAAAAGTTCGTATGTCTCACTTTTTGCAGATGCTTGGAGAAGAAGTATATAATGTTTGTGTAAATAAGATAGATAACCCTATTAGTGATGGTAAGAGAACCTTCACAGAAGTTGAATTATGACTAAAAATTGCAAACTCCAAAATCATGACAGCACTCTATGCAGGTCTGAATAATGGAGAATTGATGCGATGTGGGCGCGAATGCAAAATAACCTATGAAATCTAGTACAATATGTTATAAAATCATGAAGGAACTGCATCTGAGGTAAAGACCAAAGTTACTTTATGGTTTTACAAGTTTGATGTTTTACGTATGATTCCAAAAGAGAACGTAGATCAGATGCTTGCACGCTTTGATATTATCGCACATGAACTTGAGAGCTTAGGTAAGGGATTAGATGATGATCGAAATGTCGGAAAACTCATAAGTTGTGTCATACCTAAATGCAATATAAAAGCTGCTGGAATAAGGGAGACACTTAAAGAGAGAGGATTCGACTACTAAACATTTTAGGGCAAATTAAAGACGTATGAGATGGAGATGGCAGAAACAAAGAGGTATCGACAGAACACTGGGATTATTCCCAAAACTGAAGAGAAGAATATTGCTGTGAAAGTAGCAACTTCATGACCAACAAAATCAGAATCAGATCATGAAGAATCTGACGAAGAAATCGAGATGCTAGCAACAAAATTTCGTAAGTACCTCAACATAAATATGGCAGATCTCAAGGAGGAAAAGAAAAAGATGATGTATGCTACAAAAGCCAGGACACATCCGAACAAACAGTCTGCTCTCTCAAGATAGAAACAATGTTTATCACTCCAATCTAGAATTCAGAAAGAAGGCACTAAAAGCAACATGGCTCGATTCAGACTCAAGTGATGAAAAGAAAGGACTCACCGACTTTGTATTCATGGCTCTTGGAGATGGTGAGGGGCAATCACCACTCCAAGAAGAGATAATCGAAGAACCCACCTACAATGAATTAGTAGACATAGGTAATGGCCTAAAAGATTATGCAAAGAAACTAAGTCGTGAGCTAAAATAATATAAGCAAATATCTAATGAATGGTATGACTTGTGTTGCCAAAAATAAAAACCTGAAAGATGCAAACTTGTTGATTTTTGAAAATTTTATGTCATTTAGAAAGGATCATGGTTTATTGATAGATGAAAATGAATGTCTAAAACAACATATTAAAAAATCCCTGACAATAAATAATGAAAACCTAAAAGAAATTCATGAAAAATCTACCTATATTGCTAACCTCACTGACGATCTTAATGAATGCAAAAGAAAGTATGATGAAGTAGTGTGTTGCTGCTTATTTTGGTGTGGAAGCAAACAGATAGTGAGTTTATATTTGAAGAAAACTATTAATGATATAACATTTGATCGTCGTCGTAAAAAGTAGTTAAAGCTCCTAAGAATTGATCTGGATCGTTGATTGAACACCGTGATCTAAATCTGACAGTTACTGACTCGACCGATTGATTTGCAAAAAGTTTGAAACACCGGGGACAGCCCCGGGGACAGATCATCCGATGCTCAAGTCAGAACCCGAGAGAGAGAGAGTTTGAGAGAAGATTGCCAATTATTCATTACCTTCTGAGTGAGGAAGGGGGGTAGTTATAGGCCCGAGAAACAGTTTAGGAGGTTGAGATGAATCTGTTAGATTGATATGAATTCTTTATCTCTTGTTGATTCTCCTCCTTAAGTGATATGACTCTCTTATCTGGGGGTAATAAATTTGACTTACAGACTGGGTGTCTCTCTTAGTGGGTCTAATCTGTCGCTTTCAATTGGCTTAAAAGCAGCCCATGTCTTGAAGATGATCCATAAGAAGGCCCAGACCTGTTAAAGAGGCTATTATGGTTAATCTACCTGTAGAAGCTTTGAGATCTGTGCTTGAATCGTACGGTACTGATTTGCTGTGATTTTTACCATTATCATCAGATCCCCACTCTCGGGAGACAATTTTCTTGGTTTTTGGGAAGTAGTTCGCCTTATTTTTGGATTCTGAAATACAATTTTAGCTTTCAGGGTGTATTAGAGATACCAGGAACTGATCAAAAGCTTCTGGAGGCGACAAATAGTTTTGAGGGTTTTTCATGATTTTTTGGATTTTTCTGAATTTTCCTGGACTTTTTTTTACTATTTTCCCCAATTTCAAAATCACTTTTTTCGAATTTTTTAATTAATAAACCTAATGTTAAATTATTTTTCAGAAATTTTAAATGATTTTCGGAATTAAATAATTATTTTTGCACTTTTAAATTAATTTTTCAAATTTAAAATGAATTTCTATGATTTTTTTATGAATAAACAAACTGTGGCACGCTTTTTAACACGATCAGCATTGTCTATAAGCTATGAATTCGCCTGCTGAATTGAATCAGAGGTTGCAAAGAGACCGGGGCGATGAAGATAGTGTGACGTAATCTCTAGTGTCGATCGTGTTGGAGCGCGGTTTTCTGGACGATCAAACGACCATCGACCGCTTTTGGAGCCCCTTAGCTCGACCGACGATTTGGTCGAGCTATTGCCAATTTTTTTCGAATTTTTAGGTCCTCGTCGACCTATACTGCATCGTGATATGAGTTTTGGGCGAGCTACAATTTCTCCGACCACTGCTTCGAGTCGAGCTATGCTTCTTCAGGTTTTTTGGTGCTTGGTCGAGCTATGCTCTATTTTGGGGTTGAGCTGAGTTATGAGTTGAGTCGAGTTGTCATTCGATCGAACTACTTCCGTGGAACTACCCTGTCGAGCTATAACTACCTCCGTCGAGCTTTGGCTATTGAGCTACGGTGATGCTCTATTTTGAAGTTTGGTTGAGCTGTGGGGATCTTCGTCGTCAAGCTAAGTTCTCATCGAGCTTTGATCTCCATCAAGATACCAATTGGTCGAGCTATGAGCTCTTTCTTCGCCGTCGAACTATGTTCTCGTCGACCTATTTTCTCGTCGAGCTATGGAGCCGTTGAGCTATGTCTGTCGAGCTACCAATCTATCGGGCTATGAGCTCTTTCTTCATCGTCGAGCTATGGAGCCGTCAAGCTTTGGAGCCGTGAGCTACCATTCGGTCGAGCTATGAGCACTTTCTCCTTCGTCGAGCTATGGAGTTGGGTGAGTTGCAACTTGGTCGACGGAGCTTCAAAACTTTTCGGAGTTGCATTTGTGAAGTCAAGTTGTCGTCGAGCCATGGGTTTAGTCATTGAGCTATGGCTCTTATCGATCTCGAGGAGGTGTTTGGCGAGCTTGGCAATAACGCGGAGGCATGGAAGGAGCTTGGCAGTGATGGAGGCCCCCAACCTAGGAGTTTGGAGTTTTTTAGTTTTGAAGAAGAAGGTATTTCGTCTTTTTCTGTAGGAGTTTAGGAGCTTCAGAGCTTGGATTTGATCCCCTCTTCAAAGTCTTTGCTGAGTGTGGGCTTTTGGCTGTGCTGGTTTCAAGGCTTTGATGTCTTAGGTTTTGGTAGAGTTTGGAGTCTTGGTGCTTGCATATAGGAGTATATACATATATATAAGTATTTATATGACCATTTGTGTACACAATGTTTCGCTTCATAACCGTTGATTTATGGATGAATATAATCTTTTTGGTGAATCAGAACTTCTTGTGCATGTCAACTCTTTCTACCGAGCATGGTCTGGAGATTTGTGGAGCAGTCTAGCTTGTAGAATTGATCTCTTATTGACCAAATGTTGTGTTGTTCACTTGTGTTGTTTTGCTTGTCCTGTTGGACCACTCTTTCATCAACCAAGTGTTTGTGTTGTTCACTTGTTTTGTCAATCGAACATTTCATTGTTCGTTTAGTCAAACTGCTCTTTGTCGACCAAGTGTAGTGTTGTTCGTTTGTTTTGTCGGTCGAGCATTTCGTTCTTAAATGAGTGTTCCATTGTTCTGGCAGCTAACTGCTTTGACTGTTGGATCTGGTGTATGTGGCTGACATAGAAGAGATGTTGCAGGAACGAACTTCGGAAGGTGATCAGATAACGGTCTTGCTGTTTGATCCCAATAAGTTTGTTGAGATGACTCTGTGATGAAGTTGAACATCTGATCTTCCTATTTGCCTCCAGCAAGTTTGGAGAGACAACTCTGTGATGGAGTTGAACGTAGAGCTTATCGTTTGAGCCCGCCAAGTTTGTAGAGACAACTCTAAGACAGAGTTGGACGTAGAGCTTGTTATTTGCACCCAGCAAGTTTGTAGAAACAACTCTAGATGGAGTTGAACGTAGAGCTTGCCATTTGATCGTGGTAAGTTTGCATAGAAATCTCTAAGAAGGAGTTGAATGTTGAACTATTTATTTATGTCCAGCAAGTTTAGAGAGACAACTCTTTGATCGAGTTGATGTAGAGCTTGTTGTTTGATCCTGACCAATTTTTACGAGGTGACTCTTTAGACGAAGTTGAACGTTGAACTTCTATTTGATCCTGACAAGTTTGGAAAAAACTCTGAGATGGATTTGGTCATTGAACTCGTTGTTTGCGCCCAGAAAGATTGTAGAGAAAACTCTAGGGCGGAGTTGAATGTTCGAACTTGTTGTTTGTTCCCTACAAGTTTATAGAGATTTCTGCGATGGAGTCGGATGTTTGAACTTGTCATTTGCACCCATAAAGCTTGTAGAGTCAACTCTATGATGGAGTTGAACGTAGAGCTTGCTGTGTGCACTCAGCAAGTTTGGGGAAGCAACTCGGAGAAGGCGTCGAACGTTGAGCTTGCCCTTTGATCCCAACAAGTTTGGAGATAACTCTGAGACAGAGTTGGGCGATGAACTCGTTGTTTGCGCTCGAATAGATTGTATAGACACTGCTAGGGCAAAGTTGAATGTTCAAACTTGTTATTTGTTCTCAACAAGTTTATGGAGAACTCTACGACGAAGTCGGATGGTTGAACTTGACATTTGCCCCGAGCAAGTTTATAGAGTCAACTTTAAGATGGAGTTGAACATTTAGCTTGCAGTTTGATCTAGGAAGTTCACAGAGGACTCTGGAGTTGGTTATTTGAACTTGTTGTTTGCTACCAGCAAGTTTTGTAGATGCAAGTCTGAGAAAGAGCTGAGTGTGGAGCTTGCTGTTTGATCCCAGCAAGTTTATAGAGAACTCTGTGACTGAGATGGACATTTGGACTTACCGCTTGCACCCAGCAAGTTTTAAGAGGCAACTCTAAGGCGGGGTTGACATAGACCTTGTTGTTTGATTCGAGAAAATTTAAAGAGACAACTCTGAGCCAGCGTTGAATGCAAAGTCTATTACATGAAGTTATGGGGTTGTTAGAAGAACTCGAGCAAAAAGCAGAATGTTGAACTCGTTGTTTGGAGTCAACGAGTTGTTGATGGAGCTCAAGCGAAGAGCAAGGTATTATACTTGTTGTTTGGAGTCAATGAGTTGTTGATGGATCCTGAGCAAAGAGTAAGGAACTGAACTCTTTGTTTAGAGTCAACGAGTTGTTGATAGAGCCGGAGCTAGGAACAAGGCATTGAACTTGTTATTTGGAGTCAATGAGTTGTTGATGGAGTTCGAGCTGTGATCCGAGCTTTGACCTCGTTGTTTGAAGCCAACAAGTTGTCGATGAAGCTTGAGCGGAGAGCAAGGCATTGAACTCATTATTTGGAATCAACGAATTGTTGATGGAGCTCGAGAGAAGATGCAAGACATTGAATTTTCTTCTCTTCGCAATGCGTTGTGCTTGACGAAGTTGGGACTAGTCCATTTTGCATGGTGCATCCTGAGAGACGGTGTTGGAGCTTGTTCAGGTGAAGGTGGTAGGAAGGACTTGGAGCTTGCCCGCCTAAGGGAGGCTTGACTTGAATTTTAGCGTTAAGAGTTAAGGCGGGCACGGGGAGCTATTATCTGACAGGAGGCCGGTGAAGTGGTTTGTGTCTCTTAGGCAGAACATCCCTCTACCGTGTAGCTGGAAGGACAACTTGTAAGAAAACTTGTTGTATATTATATGCAAGACTTTTATATCGATGTTTAGGCATGAGACGTAGACTCATTGTAATTCTACAGTTGTAACGACACTTATTGTTTGTGAAATAAGAAATATTTTACATGCATGTAGCTTCTCCTGTAATTTATCATCTTTGAAAGTTGGCTGGTCGTAAGAGCTGCGCTTGGGGAGAGTTCGACGCTGGACTTGTTGTTTAGTAATTGTAAATATTTGTTGTAGCGCTGGATTTAAATACATAGATTTGTGATAGTTCTATGACTTGAAGAATTCTTTTCATATGCTTGATCCTTATTATGCAACTTGTTGTTGAGATTGATGTGTTGTCGATTAGGTCATTTGTAGCTAAAGAACAAGGCCTCAATTTGTTATGTATAACTAATGAACTGTTGACAATGTGCGTAATATTTGATGAAATTTAGAATTTGTTCGTCTCGTACCCAGCTGGTTGTAGGAGCAACTCTGAGAAAGAGTTAATTTCCAAAGTTTTTGTATGGGTGTTTAGCTAGTTGTAGGGCAACTCTAAGGAAGAGTTACTTTCCAAACTTTATATATGGGTCCTCCATCAAATTATGAAAGTTGCATCGAGTGACGAGTTGAATTCCAAATGTCGCTTTTGTAAATTTTATTGGGGTAACTACAATTGTCACGCCCCGCTTCCCAGGTATACAATTTGTTGGTCTAAAAGTTGTTCTATAAAATTTTCCTTCATCTTCAAAGGTATACGTTTGTCTCAGAAAGCACCACTAGCGCTTCTCCACTTAATCCACCAAGCTTGGATCCTATGTATAACACATTCACAAATCTCCCCATCTATTTGTATAATAGAGCCTAGATATCGGAAACGATCTCTCTTACGTATCTCTTGACCATCAAACTTCATTACTTCCTCATTTGTGTTCAGAATATCTCTAAAATTACACTCCATGTACTATATTTTAGTTCTGCATATTCTAAAGCCTCAACCTTCCAAAGTTTTTCTCTACAATTCTAATTTAACATTGATTCCTTCTATATTCTCGTCCACTAAGACGATGTCATCGGTTAAAAACATACACCAGGGCACCTCATCTTGTATTCCTCAGGTCAATTCATCCATCACAAGAGCAAAGAGGTAGGGACTTAAAGTCGAACATTATTGTAAACCTGCCGTAATAGTGAATTCATTACTTTCTCATGTGGTTGTTCTAATTGGTCATTCATACATATCTTTAATCACCTGAATACACTGAACAGTTCCACTTTTTTTTATTTAAAATCCAACATACTATGTCTCTAGGGACTTTATCATAAGCTTTTTCCAGATCAATAAACATCATAAGTAGATCTTTCTTTTTCTCTCTATATTTTACTATAAGCCTTCCCAGTACATAAATTGCTTCCATTGTTGACTTCCAGACATAAATCCAAAATGATTCTCAGAAACTATTGTTTGTAGTCTCAATCTATATTCGATCACAATTTCTTAAAGTTTCATCGTATGACTCATCAATTTAATACCTCGGTAGTTGGAGAACTTTGTATATCTCCTTTATTTTTATATATAGGCACTAAGCTACTATTTCTCCATTCATCAAGCCTCTTCTTAGGAATCAAAGTCTCATTAAACAATCTTGTTAGTCAACTCACTCCTACATCCCCAAGACAATTCCAAACTTCAGTGGGTATACTATATGGTCCTAAATCTTTTCCCATTTTCATCATTCCTAGAGCATTTCGAACATCTGAGTTGCTAATTCCAAGACAATTTAATACCTCAGTGGGTATACTATATGATAACCTCTGGACCTAACAATTGCCTCTCACCAATGTCATCCAAGCACACTGGTAATTTGCACTTCCGCCCATAGAGTGCCTCGAACGGAGCAGCTTTAATACTGGCGTGAAAACTATTATTGTACGAGAACTCTACGAGATGCAAATGATCCTCCCAAGATCCACCAAACTGAAGCATATAGGACCTCAATATGTCCTCAAGAATCTGAATAGTCCGCTCTGACTGTCCATCAGTCTGGGGATGAAAAGCTGTACTGTACATTAATTTACTCCCTAAACTGTTCTGAAGACTCTCCTAGAACTGAGATCTGAATCTCGTATCCCTGTCGGATACAATACTGACTGGAACCCCATGAAGTCTAACAATCTCTTGCATATAACTCTTAGCTAGGCTCTCAGTAGACTGACCGGCACGGAACGGAATGAAGTGAGCACTCTTCGTCAACCGGTCAACAATCACCCAAATGGCATTATGACCCTTAGGACTCCTCGGCAAAGCGGTCACAAAATCCATAGTGATATGTTCCCACTTCCACTCAGGGATAGGAAGTGGTTGAAGAAGTCCCGCGGTCCTCTGATGCTCCGCCTTAACCTGCTGGCCGACCAAACACTGAGAAACAAACCGAGCCACAGCCCTCTTCATACCATGCCACCAGAAATAAAGCTTCAAATCCCGATACATCTTAGTACCGCCAGGATAGATGGAATACGAAGACTGATGAGTTTCTTCAAGCAACCTCTGATGAACTTCACCCTTAGGGACACACAACCGGGAACCAAAACGAAGCGATCTATCAGCATGAATAACTGTAACGCCCCAAAAAAATTTTTTGACTCCAAACTCAATTCTTTCAATTTCTATGTTACTTTAAACATAAACTAGGAAAGTTATATTTCAGGAAAAATTTTGGCAGAGTTTCCCCTGTAAATTTTGCCCCGAAATGCAGATAGCTTACGGAATTCTGCTCAAAATTCCGTAGCTCACAATATATACAATAAATTTACGGGCTCCCCAGGCCAAAATGAGCAGTAACACACAGGCAATATAATATAATGCTCTGGGGGCCAAACTCATAACAGATTATCAAATATCAATAAAAAACCATAAATTTCTTTGAAAACGAGGTAAAGTTTTTAGAAAAACCCTTGTAAAATCTACCACAGAGCCCGGTACACCACAACAAGATGGGTACGGGTCACAACCACCACATACTACTCCATACTATACTCACCATCATCATTTACATGCATATACATCCATAATATAATTTAAATCATAAATTTAACTATTCATAAAGCTAATTAGTACAAAAATTTTAAATTAAAAATTCACCCTACAATCTGCGCCTCACCTCTGCACTGATGAGAACCTGTAACAGTAGGGGATCTAGGGTCGTCCTCGGACTCCCCTAACCCCCCAAACACTAAGGGGTTAGCCATTTCTGGTGTGAGTATAATTCACTAATCTAATAAATAAATCAAACTATATAAATAAAACAAATTAAACTTACAATTATAAAGGTAAAAAGATTCAACCTGAATCCGAACATTAAAGCATCAAGAATACGCCTTTATATCAAATACTTGACAAATCTGCATCCATCCCCATATATATATCCTTAACTTCACACCCTTCGCTAAACACATCATATTAATAGATAACTGAGTATATATATATATATATATATATATATATATATATATATATATATATATATATATATACACAACTCCTTCAGTTCACACTCAATCACATAGCAACATATTAATTTCACACTCCATTACGTTTCATTTGAACTCTCCCACGCTAATACTCTATCTTTTCACAATTTCCATCACCTCCTATTTTCTTTATTTACATAAATAGTCACATAGGGTCACTACCTCCTTTTCTTCATACGATTCAACCACGTATTTCATTTACCATTTATTTTCATTTATACACACAACTCATATTCTTTCCTATTTATCTCATAACCTTACTTCACCTTCATTCCACTACAAATCATCTTATACATTTTCATCGCATATCCTCATGTGCATTCATTTTAATCACATAACCTCCCACACGCTTAATCTCATAATAACACATTCACCCCACGTGTCATCACATTATAATTCACCCTTTACTTTCTTTTCATTCCAATCTCATCATATCGCTTATTTTCACCATCATCTTTACTTTTATTTCCAACTCACAATACAACTAGCATATCAACAACTCACTCATTCATCCAGAAAATTGTGCCTAGGTAGGTAGTTCCCACTATTTCCTCCGAAATAGCAGGCGGGTAGTTCCTAGTCACAATTTCAAGGCACACCACTTATAACACCGAACACTTTCTTTAATAACCATTTTCATGACCAACCTCATAATATAGGTATTGGTCTTATTGTATTATATCACGTGTCACATCATAAACATAAGCATCTCTTCTCATAATATCATATTAATTCATGTCTTATAACACAAAACATAACATCTCAGTACACCTGACACTTTACTCGCATTTCATCACATCATTAACATACCACTTACAACACAAATGCCTTTGACTTCACTTTCATTCTTATCACAATATACTCCATATCCCAAACATAGTTTGGGCAATCACATACCAAACCCCAAAGCCAATAGCTTGGGTAATACTCACCGCACCCCAAACACACAGTCTGGATAATATCACATCACATCTCAAGCCAAATGCCAATATATATACATATATATCTCCCGTAGTATATTCACATCTCCCATAATATAAATAATCTCCGAAATATATATCATATCATCAATATCTTTATATATATTCTTTCAATACACATATACACCTTTATATTTACTCCTTTTCAGTGCCCACACAACTGACCTCCTCGTACAACACAGGGATCTCTGTGCCTCCCATCCCGTACATTTCAATCCCGCTAACCCACCTCATCACCCAGATCCAGGTGTCCTAAACATCTACCATTTGTGGGCTGGATTGAAAGTACGGTTGCGCGCTTGTCCAACCAAGACTAAAGCCAAAAGGCTAGTCAAAAGTAAAATATAACACGTGGATTGATGCTCACACAGAGTCTTACACGTCCGAGGCTACGTCTTCCTCCTGATCCTATACCAGCGATGGAAACTCCTGATCCCCAAACATAGTTTGGGGTAATATATAACTCCTGATCCCCAAATATAAAATTTAGGGCAATATAAATATAACTCCTGTTCCCGGGTGTATCCCGGGCCTGTGGGGTCTAGCCCAAACCCCGGGAGATTGTGCGGCACTGCAATATTTCATTCTCCTTTATATACATATACATATCTCCTTTATTATATACTCCTTCGCAATATAACTCATGTTCCCCAAATATAAAATTTGGGGCAATATTAATATACATATAACTCCTGTTCCCCAAATATAAAATTTGGGGCAATATTAATATACATATAACTCATGTTCCCCAAATATAAAATTTTGGGGCAATAAATAACTCCTTTATAATAACTCCTTTAATATAGTAACTCCTTTAATATAACTCCTTTATAAGACAACCCATTTACAACATAACTCCTTTATAATAACTCCTTAAATAAAATATCTCCATATGTTCATTTATAATATATCTCCTCTATAATATTTCTCCATATATATATATATCTCCTTTATAATATAACTCCATATATAAAGATATCTCCTGTATATCATAACGTCTTAAGAATATAACTCCTTTTTAATACAATTTTGCCATTATAACATACCATGAAAGCATATATCTCCATTAAATTCATAAGCATACGCAAACCATTAGTCTCAGCAATTATCGTATCAAATTCTCATTTACGACCCACACGTCACACATACATCATATCAATTTCGCATCACTCTATCACATAACATTTTCCAATTCATCACCCACATAACACACCTAGTACACATACACCACATCATTCACTTCATCTTATTATCGCATCACAATATCACATCATACACACCATACTTTCCATCTTATCACATTAGTCATAAGATCACGATCACACATACGCACACATATCTCTGATCATTACAAACCCGAAGCATATAACTATTTATCTACAAACATCAACACACGGCAACCTTAATTTAATATTTGCATGGCACATTAGATACATTTAAATAAAACAATCATACTCACATAGCATCCCGCGAGGACTCGAAGCACCCTGCCACGCATCCGAAATCGCTAACATCACCTATTATCAAATTTCAACACCATTAAGGCTCAAATCATCCAAATCAATCACAGAAAATAATAACACTATTTCTAATATCACTCAGGCATTTTATCGAACGTTTGGGATGCACACGTGTATTGCACGTAATAATCTAATGTCTACGGGATTTTTATTCCCCAAACAATTACTAGAACCATTCCCAATTGATTCTAATGGCTAAACTACAATTTCTACTACCATGCGGAAGATAATTTATATATATAAAATTCTCATTTCCAAACCCAAAACCCTAATTTTTTAGTAACTTGCAAAATCCCCAATAATTTGCTAATCTCTTGCCTTTACAATGCCCAACACCTCCTAATCTCCCTACCACCATAATTCTACTCAATAGAAATTGAAAACACTTAATTTTATACAATAAGATAAAATAGGGTTTACCTTTCCAACATCCTTTCGAAAATCCGATGCTACCACGTTGTAGAGAACCCTTCAATTAGTATACCCCTTAGTTTAATTCGAAAACGATGGAGAGAAATGGTGGATTTGGGCGGGGGAAGTATTCGCCGATTTGGGTTCGGCGGGTTCGGGAGGGAAAGAACAGAAAGAATGATAGATGGAGAAGGAGAAGAAAAGGGGTGGGGGTGTTTTAGTAAAAATAATAATAATAATAATAATAATATATAATTAATATGGAATATTAACATATAAGCCCCCAATCTCCAACTTATTTCAAATAAACCCCCAACTCTCGCACTTTAAAAATACTAACAATGTAAAATACATAAAATTGTCTCATAATAATTCTCTAAAATTATAAAATAAAGTAAACAATATTTCTTCACACAAAACTCGACTCATAAACTCCAATATATCATCAATATAGGTCCAACTCAAATATCAACCCCAATATCAATATTTAAAAATAAAAATAAAATAAGATATACCTTAAAATTAATTCTCACCACTACAAAATGAAAAAGGGGGTATTTTTGGTATTTTACAAATTCGAGGTGTTACAATAACCATGTCCATTCTGGACCCAGATTCAACCTCAGCTCGAAAACCCTGCAACTGTGCATCACCAGCCTGTGCCTCCTTAATCTGATCAACAAGAGACAACTGCAGCTGGAGCGCCAAACAACTTCGACCAGAACTCGGCAACAAAACAACCAACTCCAACCTCCTCATCTGCTCAATGAGATCACTCTGCTGAGTAAGAAACATAACTGCTGGTCTCCTGCTCAACGCATCTAGCACCAAGTTTACTTTATCAGGATAGTATTGCAAACTGATGTCATAATCGGCCATAAGCTCTAACCAACGCCTTTGCCTCATGTTCAACTCCTTCTGGGTGAAGACGTACTTGAGACTTTTGTGGTCTGTAAAGATCTCCACTCGATCTCCAAATAAATAATGTCTACACAGCTTCAAAGCATGAATCACTGCCACTAAATCCAAGTCATGAGTCGGATAGTTCTTCTCATGCGGCCTCAACTGCCTCGATGCATACGCAATGACTCGGCCCTTCTGCATCAAAACTGCTCCAAGACCCTTACCAGAAGCATCACAGTGAATTACAAATCCGCCTGAACCACCTGGAATAGTCAACACAAGCACTGACGTCAGTCTGTTCTTCAACTCAACAAAAGCCCCATTGCACTCATTAGACCAATAAAACTTCTGATCCTTCCTAGTCAATTTAGTCAACGGTTCTGCTATCTTTGAAAAGTCTTGGATGAACTTCCGATAATAGCCAGCCAAACCAAGAAAACTCCTGACTTCTGAAACTAACTTGGAAATAGGCCAATCCTTCACAGCCTCAACCTTGGCCGAATCCACAGAAACACCATCGCCAGAAATAATTTGCCTCAAGAAAGAAATCCTGTCGAGCAAAAACTCACACTTGCTAAGTTTCTCATAGAGCTGATTCTCTCTCAAAGTCTGCAGAACCACTCTAAGATGCTCAGCATGATCTTCTCGATTCCGAGAATACACCAAAATATCATCAAAGAAGACCACCACAAATCTATCCAAGAATTGAGAGAAAACCCAGTTCATAAGACTCTTGAATACAGCCGGTACGTTCGTGACCTCGAATGGCATCACAAGATACTCATAGTGCCCGTATTTAGTCCTGAAAGCAGTCTTCTGTATATCTGCAGCTTTCACCGTGACAAGGTGATACCCAGAACGAAGATCCAACTTCGAGAAAACAGCAGCCCCACACAACTGATCAAACAAATCATTGATCCTGGGCAGCGGATACCGATTCTTCACAGTAACTCTGTTCAGTTTCCGATAATCCATGCACAGTCGACAACCACCATCCTTCTTGTGGACAAAAAGGACCGGAGCACCCCAAGGAAAAACACTAGGTCTGATGATACCCAAATCAAGCAAATGCTGAATCTGCACCTTAAGCTCTGCTAGCTAAACCGGTGCCATCCTGTAGGGACTCTTCGATATTGGAGCTGTTCCAAGCTGAACATCAATACTGAATTCCGCTTCCCTATTAGGGGGTAAGCCAGGCAACTCAGCTTGAAAAACATCCAAGAAATCCTAAACTACTAGAGGCGTAGCCTCACATCCTGAGTGCAATTCCATCACACAATCCACCTGTTCAACTACATTCTTTGCTCGGCCAAGGAAAGACTCCTCGGCATGGAACTCAAATTCTGCTCGATCTGGAATTCTGAAGACAACTTTCTTGGCACGGCAATCTATAATGGCATGGGCTTCACCCAACCAATCCATACCGAGAATAACATCGAATCCCGAATTTCCAATTATAATCAAGTTGGCTTTGAAATTTGCGTCCCCAATAACAACGGGACATTGCCTGCACTCACGTGAACATATGACAACTCCACCACCTGTCACAATGTTCCAAGCCTTTGACATGTTGCTGCATTCTAACTGATGGCGAGCGACAAATCGAGAGGAGATAAAAGAATGGGTTGCCCCAGAATAAAAAAGAACATAGGCAAGAAAAGAGCAAATAAGGATGATACCTAAAAGAAATCAAAGGCAAGGAGAAGGAATCGACAATTAAAGGTGAGGAAAAAAAAACAATGAGGAAAGAAAACATAAAGAAGCAAAGCAAAACCAAAAGAAAGAAAACAATAGAGAAACAAAACAACAAAACAAAATATACCTGCCACAACTCTTTCAGCTATCTCAGCATCTGCAGCAGTCAAGTTGAAGGCCTAACCTCTCCTCGGAACAACGGTCCTCTGACCGATAATCAGATGCTGGGGAGGAAGTGGTAGCCTAACTGGACCACGAGCTGGAAATGCCGGCTGGACAGGACCACGGACTGGAAAAGTCGCCCTCTGCTGTGGACAATCCCGCAAAGTGTGGTTAGGAGCACCACAAGCAAAACAGCGGTGATTGGCCCTCCTGTAGTCCTTGCGCTCATGCCCAGCAAGTCGGCAAAAGTCTCAAAAACCACTCCTCTGGAAACCAGCAGAAGAGTAAGGAGCTGCTCTAACTAGGTGGGCGGAAACAGGCCTCCGAATAGGCCCACCAGAAGGCCTAGCAACAGCAGCGGGAACAGTCCGCTAAGAAGAAGATGAACCACCACGAGCCTGCTCCTGAGCTCGGGCTGCCTCAAGAGCCTCAGTGTAGGTACGCAAGCGAAAAGAGACAAGATGCCTCTTGATATCCTGCTCAAGCCCATTTGTGAATCTATGAGCCCTATCTTCTTCGGTTGCCACAAGAAAGACAGCGAATCGGTTAAGTCTAGTAAACTCAGCTGCGTGCTCATCCACTGACCTGGAACCCAGTTGCAAAGAAGTCCATGTTACAACATCGTTTGAACAATTATTTAACAAAATTTAAAATAGAATAATGACTTAACCTATTTTAGGACCAGGAATTGCTGTTCCATCTTAACTCGAGTACTACTAGCGAAGAATTTTTCCAAGAATTCCCGAGTAAAAGTAGCCCAAGCAATAGGCCTCTCAAGTCGCTCAGACTCAGCCATCCACCAGATATGGGCCAGATCCACCAGCTGGATGGAAACAACGTCCACCCGATCAGCCTCGGCAACACGAGCGGCTAATAACAAGCGCTCAGTCTGGATCAACCACTGTTCAGCCTCTAAAGGCATCTTAGTGCCGAAAAAATGGTCGGGATGCAGGCTCATAAAATCTGTAACTGTCCCTGGACGAGGCGGAAGATTTGCCTGCACAGGCACAATAGGAGGCGGAACCAGGGCAGCTTCAAAAGCAGCCATCACAAGATTACTGTGGTTTTCCTTCTGATTAATTAGCCGCTCAAGCACAGTAGTGACAGCCTCAATCGGATCAACCTGCGATCAAGAAGTAAAACCTCTACGAGCCATAGTCTGCACAAAACAAAAAACATTAGCATCCAGAATCAGAGTTGGTATACATTTATTTATGTATGCATGGTTGGTGAAATGTTGGGCAGATCCCAGTTCGAGCCAAGCTTATCTAACATATTAGGCAACTAATACATTAGCCAATCCTGGCGCTTTGATACCACTAAAAACCCTGTCACGTCCTGCTTTTCAAAAAGAATACGGAACATAGATACGAGATAAAAGCCCAGCGAATGATTTTCATCATCCATAAGCTGTTCAGGAATCTTTATAATATTTTACAAGATAATCAGAGTCGGAAGCAAAAGATACAACCAGGCATGCATAATTGAAACAAGATACTAACAGAAATTACTTGAAACCAAATATAATAATCTCAAATAATCAAATTCTGAACAAGTCAAATATTCTGGGTCACATCACCCAAATACAAGATAAATATCCAAGTAATCAAGTACATCTTATTCAAGTTCAAGCAACAATAATAATAAAAAACATAAAATAGAAAATCCAGCACTAATACATCATCTCGCCACTACCATCTGGTAGCCAACCATCCTGATCTCGAATTAGTAAATTTGTAGGAGAAGGAAGAAGAAAAATAAGTACCCGTCAATTGCAAGTTACGAGCCACTTATAATGCAGGATACAAGTACATGGAATAGGTAAATCTAAGTAACAAACCTAGCATGGTATAATCAAGAATACAGGATATAAATCATAGCATGGCAAGATGAGCAAGTATAATAGCATGTGTCGAGTGTCAAGTAAACAAGTGTCATGCATCAATTAACCAGTATCAAGAATCATGTAATCATGCAGCATGTAGCAAGCATCAAATCTCATGTATCTTGTAGTCAAGTGTCAAGTGGGCATGTATCATGTTCAAGTGTAATGTACCAAGTCTTGTAGTTATTACTATCTAGGTAGCACTTCATGCATCCCGGTTTTTACTACATGGTTTCTACAACAAACAGTTTCGCTTTAGATTTTGTAGGGGACCATATAGGGCAGTGTACTCAAGGACAAGCTCCAAGTATCATGTAATCATGTATCATGTAAACAAGCTCCAAAACCCAAACAAGCTCCTAGTGTCATGTGTGTACGTGTCATGTATATCGTGTCAAGCTCCACATGTAAACAAGTTTCAATAACCTCTAGGTTCTTCCGAGTACACATTTCTGCACCATCCACTACTAGATCTTTCCCTTAACCCTGGCTTGGTTATTTTATTATTATGTCAAACAAGCATGTAGGTGTGCAAAACATATCAAGTATACCATGTCATGATCATGTAACGAACTCAAGTTGCAAGATAAACATGTACGTGTGCAAGATATCTCATAAAAGAACTAAAATAAACAAATCTCAAGTTCAGGACGGCAAGACTATACTGTAGTAAAATAGTGATTCCCAGTGTTACAAATATTCAAATCTGAATCTGTCAAAACTTCTAGAAAGTACTCCTAAACGAATCCAGCGAGTATAAATAAGTCATATATTAATTCACAAAAACATAGCTCAAAACTGATTTGAATACAGAAAATAGGTTCAGGCAGAAATCAGGAAAATAAATTCAAGAGCAGGAAAACAACATGAAAACTCAGTAAATAAATCCACAAAAAATCTGGGGTATTCCCCGATATGTTTAGTTTCAGAATATAAAGTTTCAAAAATTTTCAGACAAATTAGATCAGTCATCAAAAATAAGAAAACATAAATAAACAGTAGTTTGGAAAATCTGGAATTCCCAACACTACTGTACGAAAACTATGATATCTTGCAACCAGTGAAACGAAATCCAATTCCGCCAAAGGGATATGAAAATAGATAAATTATACTAACTTTCATATTTCACCAACATTTTTCATACAGTAAAAGGAGTCATAGTGAAAATAAGGTTCTTTACAGAACAGCAAGCAAAATACAGCAAGTACAGTTTTCATAAACGAGCATAACACGACATCTAAAAGGCATCAATAAAATCCTCCAAAATTTTGGGTAATCCCTAAATAGATAAAGAAACACTGACCAAAGTTTTGGATCAAAATAATATACGTAGCCTCGGTATCAAAATCGTTTACTCATCAAAATCATCGAAAAACCAAATCTGGAAAAGATCGACACCTCTGTAGTAAAACAATCATAACTCACTTATACGAAAACGAAATCGAGCAAGGTCAGAGGAATTTGAAAATAGACGAAATTCTCTAAAACTCATGTTTTATACTGAAATTAATATACTGACTTCAAGGCAGTCCAAAACAGCAAAGAAAACAGATCAGCGACAAAAATACAGGTTTTTTCCTTTAACAACAACTCAACATATATCATACAAAACTTGTTCAAAACACAACCAAATATGAAATCGAGTCTACCAAGTGTCTAAACATCATAAATTAGGGTATCTAGCATGTCCACACCTAGTATATCACATGGGTCTCAACCAAATCACGAATTCTCACAAAAGTCTCACATACATGATCAAAATCAAGAACGGGTAAAACCTAAGTTAATTCATATCCATATTGTGTCGTGAGGGAACTATGGTCAAATTTTCACAATAAAGACAAAATTCATCAAGCATAACACAAAAAAGAGTCGTCTCTAGACCCAACTACACTATAGGTGGTATTTTTGACTTGTATTAAATAAATGAATTGGAGTACAAATTAGTTGCCTTAACCGAAAATGAAGAACAACGAAAACCAAGAGTAACGAGCAAAACCCATGAACAAAAAACCGCGAATGAGTGAATCGAAGCAACGAACCCACTAACAACTCACACGATCCCAAGTGCGAACTCTCAAGCAAGCGAGAGAGAGACCAAAAGAGAGAGACGGCTACAGCTTGCGGCCAAGCAAGCTCACCAAGAAAGAGAAGTAGGGTTTATGTGTGGTGGTGTGAAGGGTGGTCGGCAAGGAAAGGGTCGGGTGTGGGGGATCGGGATTGGAGGCAGGCCGGGAGGGGTAGTTGGCGGTCTGGCGTGTCGGGGTGTGCACACAGGCCGGAGAAGGGGTCGGCTGGCCTGGGGTCGGGCTGGGTATGCTTGCGGCGCAAGCAAGAGGAAGGGGAAGGAGGCCGGGATAGAGAGAAGGAGAGTAGGTTATTAGGATCAGGGTTAGTGATTAGGATTTAGGGTTAGTGGGATTAGAGATATATATATATATATGGGGATTTGAGTTAATGGGTAATTGGGTTGTGGGTAATTAGGAGTAGTAGTAGGATTTGAATTAATGGGTTTCAAATAGGATGCAAATAGGATTGTGGATTTTAATTTGACTTTGGTGAACAAATTGGGATAAAAAAAAATATTGGATTGGGAAAATAGGATGAGCAACCAAACACCACCACTCACCCAAGAACAAAAATAAAAAGGACAAGAACAAAATGAAAGAAAGAACAAAATAATGAAGAACGAAACAACAGAGACAACCAATCAAACACAATGAGCTCAAAAAGAAATAAAACGAATATATATTGAAAACAACTCCAATATACGGTTCAGACAAAAAAAATACAAGAGAGAAAATAGACCAAAACGAAAAATATACTAAAAAATACACAAAAATGAAAAACAGGGATTACACTCGTGATGTCTTGCGAGTGCCGAGCCTCAAGCTTGTAGGAGAAGCTTCTGTGACTTGTGGTGTCATCTGAGCATTGAGCCCCCAAAACTTGTTGGAAACGCTTTGATGGCTTGGCGGTGACATCCGAACGACGAGCCCCAAACTTGTAGGGGAAGCTTTTGTTGCTCGCGGTGACATCCGAGCGCCGAGCCTCAAGCTTATAAGAGAAGCTTTTGTGGCTCACGGTGCCATTTGAACATTGAGCCTCAAGCTTGTAGGAGAAGCTTTTGTGGCTCACGGTGATATCCGAGCATCGAGCCCCCAAAATTTGTTGGAAAGCTTTGGTGGTTTGGTGGTGACATCCGAGCGCCGAGCTTCAAGCTTGTAAGAGAAGATTTTGTGGCTCGCGGTGCTATCCAAGTGCCGGACCCCAAACCTGTAGGGGAAACTTTTGTGGCTCGCGGTGACATCTGAGTGCCGAGCCTCAAGCTTATAGGAGAAGCTTTTGTGGCTCACGGTGACATCTGAGCACCGAGTCTCAAGCTTATAGGAGAAGCTTTTGTGGTGCGCGGTGCCATCTTAGTGCGGAGCCTCAAGCTTGTACGAGAAGCTTTTGTTGCTCACGGTGACATCCGAGCATCGAGCCCCCATAACTTGTTGGAAAAGCTTTGGTGGTTTGGTGGTGACATCCGAGCGCCGAGCCTTAAGCTTGTAGGAGAAGCTTTTGTGGCTTGCGGTTCTATCCGAGCATCGAACCTCAAGCTTATAGGAGAAGCTTTTGTGGCTCGCGGTGCCATCCGAGCGCCGAGCCTCAAGCTTTTGGGAGAAGCTTTTGTGGCTCGCTGTGACATCCGAGCATCGAGCCTCAGACTTGTAGGAGCTTATGTGTGGTTTGTCGTCGGTGGGATAGTGTATTGGTAATGGCGGCTGAATGAAATCTAATGATTTCATCTCATTTAATGCTTAGGGTATAGAAGCCTTTGTGGCTCGCGGTGACATTCGAGTGCCGAGCCCCAAGTTTGTAGGAGAAGCTTTAGTGGCTCGCAGTGTCATCCGAGCGTCGAGCCCAAAACTGGTAAGAGAAGTTTTTGTGGCTCGCGGTGTCATCCGAGCATCGAGCCCGAAACTTGTAGGAGAAGCTTTTGTAGCACGCAGTGACATCCGAGCGCCGAGCCTCAAGCTTGTTAGAGAAGCTTTTGTGGCTCGTGGTGCCATCCGAGTGTCGAGCCCAAAACAAGTGGGAGAAGTTTTTGTGGATCCCGGTGCCATCCGAGCGCCGAGCCCCAAACTTGTAGGAGAAGATTTTGTGGCTCGCGGTGCCATCCGAGCGCCGAGCCCCAAACTTGTAGGATAAGATTTTGTGGCTCACGGTTCCATCCGAGCGCCGAGCCCCAAACTTGTAGGATAAGATTTTGTGGCTCACAGTGCCATCCGAGTGCCGAACCCCAAACTTGTAGGATAAGATTTTGTGGCTCGTGGTGCCATCCGAGTGCCGAGCCCCAAACTTGTAGGAGAAGATTTTGGGGCTCGCGATGCCATTCGAGCATCGAGCCCCAAACTTTGTTTTAAGAAAGCTGGCATGAGGCCAAGGGGGTAAACGATTACATCATATTGAATTTACAAAATAAGGCACGAGGTGCCCGATTACATCTTAGAATTTACAGAAGGATATCTAGATGGACTAATCTTCCCCTTCGAGGAATTTGATAAGGTGCTCCCTGTTCCAGGGTCTCTTCACAGCCTTTCCCTCCAGATCAGTAAGGCAGTATGTGTCGGGGGGCGTACAACTTCAGAAACTTTGTATGGGCCTTCCCAGTTTGGAGCTAGCTTTCGGAGGTTAGATACCTCTTTTGGCCGAGGTTAGATACCGCCAGCTTTCGGAAGACAGGGTCCCATAGCTTGATGTTGGTGGGACGTACCCTTTTGTTGTAGAACCTCTCGATCCTCTGTTGGTATGTGTTCCTTCTAATGGCGGATTTTCCCCTAACCTCGTTTATGAGGTCCAGATTGGCATGCAGTTGCACCGCATTGCTTTCTTCATCAAAGGCCATGATTCGGGGCGAAGGGAGCCCGATCTTGAGGGGAATTACCGCCTCCGCACCGTAAGTCAGATTAAATGGCAATTCTCCCGTGGGGATCCTCTTCGTCGTTCGATGGGCCCAGAGAATGCTCGATAACTTGTCGACCCATAATCCCTTGGCAGAATTATCAAGCCATTTCTTTAGACCATCAAGGATATGGCGGTTTGCATTCTCGGCCTAACCGTTCGACTACGGATGGCACACCGAAGAGAAGCATTGCTAGATTCCGAGATCCTCACAGAAATTTCTAAAATTCTTACCCGCGAACTGGGTCCCATTATCCGTGATGAGTATGTGCGGAATTCCGAACCGGCAGATGATGTGTTTCTAAAAGAATTGCTGACTCTGCTGCTCGGTGATCACGGCAAGGGGCTCGGCCTCGATCCACTTTGTGAATTAGGCAATCGCTACTATCATGAACTTCCTTTGGCCCGTTGCTTTCGGAAAGGGGCCTACCAGGTCCATTCCCCACATAGCAAAGGGGGTCGAACTGGCTAGGGAGCAGAGGTTTTCTTGTGGGACCCTTCTTACGAAGGAGAATCTTTGACAAGGACCACATTTTTTTACCAGGGCCAGGGCATCTTGCAACATCGTGGGCCAGTAATACTCATGGTTCAGAGCCTTCCGGGCAAGCGGTCGGCTTCCCATGTGGCATCCGCCAATTCCTTCGTGAAGCTCCTTGAGAGCATACTTTGCCTCATCAGGGGATAAGCAGCGAAGGTAGGGTCTTCCGTCCGTCAGTGTGTATGAGCGTTTGAAGAGGGTTTCGTTGATCATGACGAACCTTTTTGAGCGGACCCTGATCCGCGCTTTGGCTCGGTCTTGGGGGAGGTTTCCTTCGATCAGAAATTTTCGGATGGGAGTAGTCCAATCGTCAGGCTGAGCTCCGTCATCTATACAGAGGGTCTCGAGGAGGTCGATACTCGGCTTCAGGAGTACTTCGATCAGAATGGTGCGATCGAGGCCTTCAAAGGACGAGGAAGCTAAATTCGACAGGGAATCAGCCTGGCATTCTGCTCTCTTGGGATCCTTAAGACTGCAGAATCATCGAAGGATGTCAAGAGCCGCTGGACCACAACCAAATACCGGATCATCCGATTGTCACGGGCCGCGTACTCTCCGGTGATCTGATTGATCACGAGCGGAGAGTCGCTAAAGGCCCTGATCTGTCTGGCGCTTGCCTGGTGTGCTAGGGTGAGCCCCGCGATCATAGCTTCATATTCTGCCTCGTTATTAGAGGCTAGAAAGTTGAAGTGGAGGGAATATTGAAGAAGGAAGTTGTCAGGTCCTCACAAAATGATGCTCGTGCCACTCCCCGCTTCGCAGGAAGAGCCGTTGACGTAAACTTCCCACGTTTGGTCGGCCTCCCCACATTCGGGTTGCTTGAAGATGGTGCATTTCGTGATGAATTCGGTAAGGATCTGTCCCTTGATTGCTGACCTTGGTTGATAGCCGATATCGTATTGAATGAGCTCGATCGACCACTTGACCAGGCGGCTGGAGCTCTTAGGCTTGTGGCGGATGGCCTTCAGAGGCTAGTCCATGAGGACCTGAATTGAGTGCGCTTAGAAGTAAAGGCGGAGCTTCCGCGCGGCCATGACCAGGGCGTATGCCACCTCTCCATTTTCGCATATCTGGTCTCGGCCGATAGCAGGACTTTGCTCACATAGTACAATGGCTTTTGGACTCTGTCTTCTTCTCGAACGAGAACAACACTTAGTACGCTCTTCGAGGCCGAAAGGTAAAGCCAGAGGGGCTCGCCCGGTTCAGGTTTGCTAAGGAGCGGAGGATTGGTGAGGTACTCTTTTAATTAGGCGAACGCCTCCTGCTGCTAAGTGCCCCCATTCGAATTCTCTGGTTCCGCACAGAGCCTTAAAGAATGGGAGTGAATTCTCTCTAGACTTGGAGAGGAAATGGCTGATGGCCGGCAGTCTTCCCATGAGTCGTTGGACTTCCTTGATGTTACTCGGAGGGGCCATATCTCTTATGGCCCAGAACTTCTTGGGGTTCGCCTCGATGCCGCACTGGCTGACAACGAACCCGAGAAATTTGCTCGAGGAGATGCCGAATGAACACTTGGACGAATTGAGCCTCATATTATGGGTCCGAAGGATGCCAAAGGCTTCTTCCAGGTCGGCAACGTGGTCCTTTCCTTGTTGGCTTTTGACGAGCATGTCGTTGACGTACACTTCCATGTTCTGACCGATCTGGTCCTTGAAGACTCGGTTGACGAGCCTCTGATAGGTAGCACCGGCATTCTTCAGCCCAAAGGGCATAACCCAGCAGCAGTAGAGACCTTGGTCGGTGACGAAGGATGTCTTGGCTATATCACGGGGGAACATTCAGATCTGATTGTAGCCCGAGATGGCATCCATGAAGGACAGGAGCTCGTGACCCGACGTTGCATCGATCAGAGCATCAATGTTGGCGAGAGGGAACGGATTTTCGGGGCACGTCCTATTGAGGTCCGTAAAGTCTATGCAGATCCTCTAGCTCCCGTTGGTATTTCTCACCATCATGACGTTCGCCAACCACTCGGGGTAGCTGACCTCTTGGATGAACCGGGCAGACAACAGTTTTTCTACCTCCGCTTTCACAGATTGCTGCCTCTCCGGGGCGAGCTTACGTCACTTCTGGACGATCGACTTCGAGCCAGGGGTCGTGCTTAGTTTGTGCATGATCAAGTCTTCGGAGATCCCGGGCATGTCGGATGGCTTCCAAGTGAAGAGGTCGATGTTGCGGCGAATGCAGCCTATTAGGTCAGACTTTAGGTTGGGCATGAGAGACCAGCTCATGCGGAACCACTTTGACTTGTCTTCCGTCTCGAACGAGACTTCTTCTACTTCGTCTGTATGTTCGAGCTCTGGTTGGCTCCTTTTGGGTTGCAACTTGATGACGTCCAGGGGAAACACACCGCCCTTGACCGTTGTCATATACCACGACCGTACTACCTCTTGGTTCCCCCGAACGACCCCGACACCTGACTCGGTAGGAAACTTCAATTTCAGGCGGTAGGCCGAGGGAAACAACGTGGAGGGAGCAGAGCTCTGGTCGGCCGAGGATGGCGTTGTAAGTTGCTTTGACGTTCATAACCATGAAGTCCATCGATTCGATCTGTCTGTGGGGGTTGTACCTGCAGTGACATCTAAGGTCACGAACCATTCTATTAGCACCGGGACACCGGAGAACCCGTGTAGGGTGTACCCGACTGGCCTCAGCTTATCTCAGGAGAGCTTGAGGTTCTCAAATGCTTCCAGGATGAGGATGTTCATCGAGCTCCCATTGTCCACGAAGATCTGACAGACTTCGTAGTTTGCCATGACGAGGCTAATGACGAGCGCATCGCAGTGCAGGAGCCGGACCCCCTCCAGGTCTTCCCCTGAGAAGGAGACAGGGAGCTGCTGGACCTGGGGAGAAGGGATGTCTCGGACGGCGTTTACCTCTCGGACGAACGCCTTGCGGGAAGTATGAGAATCCCCTCCCATAGGCCCCCCATGGATGCAGTGTAGAATGACTTGGCCTCCAGTCTCTTCATGCTTGGGGTCGTGCTCGAGACGTTATTTGGAGGTGCAAGGAGGAGGAGAGGGCCTTCGATTCCTCGTGTCCCTTCGGTCCTGGGCGTCTTCCTGGGTGAATTCTTGGAGGTACCCTCATTAGATGAGGGCCTCAATTTTATCTTTAAGGCCACGACAGTAGTCGGTGTCGTGCCCGTTATCCCGTTGGAAATGGCAATAGAACCGCTGGTCACTTTTCTTGTTGTTGGTTGGTCGAGGGGGCATCTGGACGAGGTCCCTGTCTTCGATTGCTAAGAGGATGGCCAACACGTTTTGTGTCAATGGCGTGTATCTCTCGAAGCGAGGGATCAGAGGGACCCTCTTCATGCCGGTCCCATCTTTCGGAACCTTCCTAGCTGGCTCTGCCTCATCGACCTTACGCTTCCCCTTTCCCAGGACCTCTTTGGCATCCTTGGAATTTAGGGCCTTCTCTGCCCGAATGTACTTCTCGACCCGATTAAGCAGGTCAGGGAAATCGAGGGGAGGCTTCTTGGCCAAGGAAGCCTTCAGCTGGCCGTCTCGGACTTTGTGTCGGAATACTGCCGAGGCGACCCCGACGTCGAGGGAGGAGACAGACCTTGCCTCTGCAGTGAACCTCCAGACGAATTGACGGAGTGACTCCACTTCCTTCTGTCGGAGGTCCAGTAGGGATGCGCTTGTCTTCTCGGCCTTCCTGCTGGCCACGAAGTGGGCAAGAAAATTGGCCTCCAGCTGATCGAATGAGTAGATCGAACCGGGGACGAGCTTAGAGAACCATTCGCGAGACGGACCCCGGAGGGTGGCGGGAAAGGCACGACATAGGAGGAGATCCGAAGCACTGTGAATCATCATGCGGGTCTTAAACCCCTCCATGTGATCAGCAGGGTCACCCTCGCCGTCATAGGTCTCAAACTGAGGAGGCCGAAAGTTCCTGGGTATTTTGGCTTGTAGGATTACAGCGGAGAAAGGAGGTCGGGTTGGCCTATGGCCCTGAGCTGGCCTCGGGCCACCCTCGCCAAAATGGTCGAGACGGTTCTCCATTTCCTGTAGGCATCTTAGGATGCCCTCGTCCCATTCTGGCAGGCGGGTTAAGCTGCGAGACTCGTTGGCTCCGGCATCCGACCATGAGTGAGAGCAGTGGGGTGCCTCGCTTCCGAGGGTCCCTAAGATGGCCTCCAGGATCTCGTTCTGAAAGTTTTGGAACTCACGGCGTGTGACCGGAGCTTGTCCGGCCGGGTCGTGTTGGGGTGGCAGCCTTCGGTCTGCGCGACTGAGCTCTAGCTCCCGCTCTCGGGATGGATGCCTAGGATGGTTCGGGGTCGAGTTGGAAGCAGCCCCTCCCCTAGTTCGGCTGGCTTGCCGGTTCTCGATGACTCGACGTAGGTCGGTCGTGACTGAGCGAGAAGCGCCCGGTCCAGGTTTGTCGTTGACCCTCGGATGGTTGGATCCCTGTGTGTCGACGGGGATATCCTGGGGAGGAGCATCTGGACGACGTGCAGAGGTAACAGCTCTTCTGGCCTTGGGTGCCATGTAAGAGCTCAGATTGAGGGGATGACGTTCCTGGCTGGGGTCGGAATGAGATCAGTACTGAGGGTTCCCACAGATGGTGCCAACCTGATGCAGTTTATTTTTAGGGTGTGGCTGCAACAGGTATGAGTTCTCTTAATTTGTATAGTGGAATTCACTGTACTAGCTATACGCTTGATCCTCGGCTGAGGGAGTGGCTCAAGAGTAGCAAGAGTGAGTTGGAGGACGGATGCTCAGCTCGGATCTTCAGGGCTCAGCTCGGTCTTGTGTACCTGCACTCTGCCTAGAAACACCGAGAGAGATCCCGGTGACAGGCCCTCCGATGATATAGTCAGTCACTTGGAAAGCAACAGAAGCTAGGGTTTTTGGAGGAGAAAGATTGATCACCTTTGAATGAAGGAGGGGGCTTGGTATTTATAGGCAGAGCAAACGGGTCTGAGATCCTGATGGGTCGGGATTAGACCTGTTTGCTCGTGGGCCTGACGTGACAGAAGCCCATGAGGCTCTGGTTTGATCTGATGATCATGGGAGAGCGGGTTTTGAGGGGATCTGGTGGCCCAGGAGGGGCCACATCATTTGACCCATATCAGTGGTATTTGGCACATTAAGTGCACTAGTGTTGATATGCATATGGTGATATTTAGTGCACGAAGAGCCCTTTGGTTATGCATATAGTGATAGTAAATCATATTAGAAGATAGTGGTCGACCGGTCACCATAGTGCAAAAGCGATTCAGTCGACCGACCACCTGTCGACATTCGGGTTAAAGGTGGATGATCGACTGGTCAACATTGCGGTCGATGGTACCTATGCAGATTTGATTATTTTGGAATATTCTTAGAAAGGTGTAATCTTCCACTCAATAAATAAAGGTTAATTCAATGAGAATTCCTTATCCCTTTCAACTATTATTCTTCTGAACTTACTATTTAATCAACGATCTAAGAGTGTGGGCTTTTATTGTTTTCTTAGTCAAGATCGACATAGGTCTTGCTTGTTTTTTCTTTCTTCCAGTTCTCTACGAGGCTTATTCATAAAAGTCATGTGGGTGTAATAGGACTCTTGGTCTGAATTCCGAGAATCGCTGTACAAGGTTTTATGTATAGTGGAACGCTTCTGGTGGAAAATTGCTACAAGTAGGTGGTGGGGACGTAGACCTGGGGGTCGAACCACGTTATATCGCTGTGTCTTACGTGCTTGCTTTGTTTGCTTTCTCTAACTCTATCTCTTTACTTTACTCATTTATTTTAAGTTTTAAATTCTGCGCAATCACCCTATCACCCCCCTAGGGTGATTGACAGTGGTATCAAAGCAAGGTGCTCATAAATAGCTTAAAAGCTAGAGCAAAAGGTCCAAAGGTTGAAATCCCTCCTCCCGAAAACTTGTACACATTGGAGTCATCCAACTTCAATGGAATATGTCTCACACATTCACCGTATTTTGATGGGAAAATGCTATGATGTTTGAAAAGTTCGTATGTCTCACTTTTTGCAGATGCTTGGAGAAGAAGTATAGAATGTTTGTGTAAATAAAATAGATATCCCTATTAGTGATGGAAAGAGAACCTTCACAGCAGCTGAATTATCACTAAAAATTGCAAACTCCAAAGCCATGACAGCACTCTATGCAGGTCTGAATAATGAAGAATTGATGCGATGTGGGCGCAATGCAAAACAACCTATGAAATCTACTACAATATGTTATAAAATCATAAAGGAACTGCATCTGAGGTAATGGCCAAAGTTACTTTATGTTTTTATAAGTTTGACGTTTTACGTATCATTCCAATAGAGAACGTAGATTAGATGTTAGCACACTTTGATATTATCGCACATGAACTTGAGAGCTTAGGTAAGAGGTTAGATGATGATCAAAATTACGGAAAACTCATAAGTTGTCTCACACCTGAATGCAATATAAAAGCTGCTGCAATAATGGAGACACTTAAAGAGAAAGGATTCGACTACTAAACATGTTAGGGAAAATTAAAGACGTATGAGATGGAGATGGCAGAAACAAAGAGTTACCGATAGAACATAGCGATTATTCCCAGAACTGAAGAGAAGAATATTGCTGTGAAAGCAGCAACTTCACGACCAACAAAATCAGAATCAGATCATGAAGAATCTGACGAAGAATTCGCGATATTAACAGCAAAATTTCGTAAGTATCTCAACATAAATATGGCAGATCTCAAGGAGAAGACAACGATGATGTATGCTACAAATGCAAGACGCCATGACACATCTGAACAAACTTCTTGCTCTCACAAGATAGAAACAATGTTTATCACTCCAATCCAGAATTCAGAAAGAAGGCACTAAAAGCAACATGGCTCGATTCAAACTTAAGTGATGAAGAGCAAGGACTCACCGACTTTGTATTCATGGCTCTTGGAAATGATGAGAGGCAATCACCACTCTAAGAAGAGGTAATCGAAGAACCCACCTACGATGAATTAGTAGACATAGGTAATGGCCTAAAAGATTATGCAAAGAAACTAAGTCGTGATCTAAAATAATATAAGCAAATATCTAATGAATCGTATGACTTGTGTTGCCAAAAATAAAAACCTGAAAGATGCAAACTTGTTGATTGTTGAAAATTTTAAGTCATTTAGAAAGGATCAGGGTTTATTGATAGATGAAAATAAATGTCTAAAACACCATATTAAAAAATCCCTGGCAATAAATAATGAAAACTGATATGGCTAAAAATGGGGTTAAATCGAGACCGTCCAGATCGAGCACGAATCTTGAAGCACGGGGGTAAAAGGGTAATTTCACATACAGATGGATCCAAAACGGGTATTGGGCCTCCTTCTTACAGAACCAACCACCCGCGAATAGATCCACTTCAATTGGGTACGGGTCCCGACCCGATACAAGCCCAATCCCTCAAGAAGAGAATCAGGCCACTGATTTGGTCAAATCAATAAACCTGATTAGCTCTCACCAGGGAATCAAGGCCTAACTTCCCAAAACAGAATAGGAGGATTTTTCTCCTATTTGTTAGGCAGGAAATTAGGCCCCAAATGGTTCCAAAGGCGACTATAAATACAACCCCTCTACCACCGAGACCAGGTTAATCACTCTTTCACCGCCTAAGCTCTTTCCTAATCTTTTCCTGATTACTGACAAGAGCGTCGGAGGGTGCGTCGCCGGAATCAACCCCGGTGTTTCGCACTTCCTTGCAGGTTGTGCCAGGAGCAAGGAGACCGAGTCAATCGTTCAGGTGTTTCCCGGACTCACAAATTCTATCTGTTTACCCCCACACCGAAATCAGCGGTAACAGATTGGCGCCGTCTGTGGGAAACCACCACACGAACGACCTCAGCTTCTCCTTCCTCGCCTTCCATCACCATGCCTCCGAAGAAGAACAGATCCAAAGGATCCAACCGGGTGGCCAACCCCGCCGACCCTACGGAGGATACCCCCGTCAACCCGATTCCCCAATCTGGGCTTCCTCCGCAGACCCAACCGGTCCAGCCTCATCATCCTCAGCAACAACCCAACAATGGTCCCACCGGTCTCAACGGCCAGAAGCTGAAGCAGCCCATCCAGGACCATGTCTCGGTCCGTAATGGATCCTCGGACTCGATGGCCTCCCATAACCCCGACCTCAGCCTCACGCTCCAGAACCGCCAGAAGGAGAACGACCTCCGCACGCACCTTGACGAGAGGCGGGCCCGAGCGGGAGTCTCTCGGCAGCGTCAGGCTGAGCGGTCACCTCGTCGCCGAGACAGGCGGAGATCCCCCTACCGGAGAGGCCGAGCGGCATCTCCCGAACACCGGAGGAGGAGGCCGCGTTCCCCCGAGGATCGGCATCGTACGAGGGACCGCGAGGTACCCATCAGCCGTGCCGAATTCCTCCAGTTTCAGGAGACTGTACTGCAGGCCCTGAACGCCCGTGCCAACAACCAAAACCCCCCGAGGATCCCAACACCCCCTCGGATTCCCAGTCCTCGCCGCCGGTCGCGAAGCCCTCTCCAGGCTCCCAGTCGTCAGCAACAGTACAGTCCCCGCCGATCCGAGGGATACCGGCACCGAAGTCCACGCTCTCCCTCTTATGAGGAAGATTCCGAAGGGTCATACGGTTACCGGCGGGGGGACGATGCCTTTGACCGCCGCCTCCATGAGGTGGAGAGGCGCATTGTCCGTATGGACCGAGAGGAGGAGTCCAGAGCAGGTACTGTTCGCCCGAACAGACCGCCCTTCTCTCGGACAATCATGGAAGCTCGCATACCGAGGGGTTTCAAACCTCCGCAGTTTGAAACGTACTCAGGCGAGTCCGACCCAGTAGACCACGTCGAGAGTTTTAAGACTCTGATGCTGATCCACCAAGTCTCCGACGCCATACTCTGCAGGACCTTCCCGGCCACACTTCGGGGTTCGGCTCGGGAATGGTATTCCAGGCTTGCCCCCGCCTCCATCTTTTCATTTGAGCAGTTTGAGACGCTGTTCATAACTCACTTTGTGAGCAGCCGACGGGCCGAGAAAACGAGTCTCTCCCTTCTGAACCTCCGGCAGGAAAGGGGTGAGAAGCTGCGTGACTATGTGAAGAGGTTCACTGTAGAAGTCAGGTCGATCGCCTCCTTAGACCAATCCATGGCAACAGTGGCGTTCCAGTCGAACGTCCTCAACTCCAACCTCCGCTCGTCCCTAGCAAAGAAGCCGCCTACCAACTTCGCCGACCTCCTACTGAGGTGCGAGAAATACATCCGAGCCGAGGAGGCCGAGTCCCTCCCGAACTTCGGAGGACCCTCCTCCGGCTCGAAGAGGAAGGCAACGGAGGAAGAGGGGGCCAAGAAGACTATGGAGGACGGAGGCGGCCAGCGTCGTCCTCCCCCCAGGTTCGAGAAATTCACGCCCCTCACAACTAATGTCTCCACTATCCTCATGGAGGTAGAGAAGGAGGGGGTCCTCCCTCCAGCCCCGAGGATGCACAAACCGGCGAAGAGGAGGGACAAAGACAAGTGGTGTCGGTATCACCGGGACCACGGGCACGAGACGAACGACTGTCGGGCTTTGAGAGATGAGATCGAAGCCCTCATCCGAAGGGGGCAGTTGGCGAAGTTCGTGAAGGCTAACGATCGGACAGATCGGAACTCTCCTCCCCCTCGGGGGGCTAACAAGCACTCTGAGCGGCGCGAAGTAACACCTGAGTTCGAAGAAGAAAGGGTTCTGCATATGATCCACGGGGGCCCCATGGGCGGCTCCTCTAATACGTCTCGGAAAGCCTTCGTCCGAGAGGTGAACTCGGTCCACAGTGCTCCTCCCCCCAAGGGCTTCGGTGTGCCCGTGTCCTTCTCCGACGCTGATCTCGAAGGAGTCCGAACCCCTCACTGCGATGCCCTCGTCATCGACCTCCGCATGGCCAACTTCAAGGTGCAGAGGATTTTGGTTGACAACGGGAGTTCGGTCAACATCCTATTCCTCTCGGCCTTCCTGGGCCTCCAGCTGTCCCGAGACCGTCTCAAGCCGGCCGGATACACTCTACACGGGTTCACGGGGGTCCCGGTAACCGTCGAAGGGGTGATAACCCTTGACGTTACTGCGGGGAGCACCCCTACTACCCGGACCGAGCCCATGGACTTCATGGTCGTTGACGTCCCGGCAGCATACAATGTCATCCTCGGCCGCCCCGGCCTAGCCGCCCTTGAGGCCGTCCCCTCAGCATACCATTTGAAGATGAAGTTCCCCACTCGGTCGGGAGTAGGGGAAGTCAGGGGAAGCCAGGAAACAGCTCGGAAGTGCTACATGACTTCCACCGGGGGACCAGTGCTCTCGCTCGAGACACTCGAGATCCCCGAGCCGAAGGCTTGCCCAACGTCCGAGCCAGCGGACGAGTTAGAAGAAGTACTCTTCTCCGACGAGGACCCAAGCCGAAAATTCCTCGTCAGCAAGTCCTTACCGACCGTGCTATTCTCCGACCTTGTGAGATGCATCCGGGGTAACCGCGACCTATTTGCTTGGTCGGCCGCGGATATGCCCGGCATCTCCGAAGACTTGCTCGTCCACCGCCTAAGTGTCGAGCCGGGGTGCAAACCGGTTCAGCAGAAGAGGCGAAAGTTCGCTCCCGAGCGACAGCAGGCAATCAAGGAGGAAGTGAATAAGCTGCTGAAGGCCAAGTTCATCCAGGAGGTGAATTATCCCGAGTGGTTGTCGAATGTTGTGATGGTCAAGAAGTCCAACGGCTCGTGGAGGATATGCATCGACTTCACCGACCTCAACAAAGCGTGTCCGAAGGATCCCTTCCCTCTCCCGAACATCGACACCCTAATCGACGCCACCTCGGGCCATGAACTCCTCAGCTTCATGGATGCCTTCTCGGGCTACAACCAAATCCGGATGTTCCCTCCGGACATCCCGAAGACCTCCTTCGTCACCGACCAAGGCCTCTACTGCTACCGAGTAATGCCGTTCGGTTTGAAGAACGCGGGAGCCACCTACCAGCGCCTCGTTAACAAGGTTTTTCAGCATCAGATCGGCCGAAATATGGAGGTGTACGTCGATGACATGCTCGTCAAGAGCATCCACGGCACCGACCATGTAGCCGACCTCCAAGAGGTGTTCGGCGTGTTGAGGAAGTACAACATGCGGCTAAACCCGAACAAGTGTGCGTTCGGAGTCTCCTCTGGCAAGTTCCTCGGTTTCATGGTGAGCCAGCGGGGGATTGAAGCTAACCCCGAAAAGATCAAAGCCATATTAGACATGGCCCCACCTCGGAATGTCAGAGAAGTGCAGAAGCTCACCGGTCGGCTCGCAGCCATCGGTCGGTTCCTCTCCAAGTCAGGGGAAAAGTGCCTTCCCTTCTTCAAGGCACTCCGAGGCGCTAAGGGATTTGAATGGGGCGAGGCACAGCAAGCGTCGTTCGACCAGCTGAAAGCCTATCTGGTGAACCCCCCTCTGCTCAGTAAGCCGGTCCCAGGCGAGCCTCTCTTTCTCTACTTGGCAGCCTCCGAGCAGTCCCTGAGTGCTGTCCTGGTCAGAGAAGAGGACCGGACCCAGAGGCCTATTTACTACGTGAGCAAGGTACTTCGGGATGCCGAGCTCCGTTATCCGGGGATAGAAAAGATAGCCTACGCCCTCGTCATGGCAGCAAGAAAGCTTCGGCCCTACTTCCAATCTCATTCAGTCATCGTCCTCACCGATCAACCGCTCAAGCAAGTCCTCCACAAACCCGAAACCTCGGGCCGGCTGATGAAGTGGTCGATAGAGCTGAGTCAGCACGACATCTCCTATCAACCTCGGACGGCAATTAAGGCGCAGGCCCTCGCCGACTTCATTGTAGAATCCACCATCCCCGAGGTCGGCCACGTCCCGAACGGACCCCCCATTTGGACAGTCTTTGTGGACGGATCCTCTTGCAGTGAAGGAAGCGGCGCCGGCATCATCCTGAACGGCCCTGATAGCTTCGTCCTACAGTACGCGATCCGCATGAGCTTCAAGGCCTCGAACAACGAGGCGGAGTACGAGGCACTCATAGCCGGTCTCGGACTCGCGCGAAGCACTGGGGTGCATCGTCTCCGGATTCACAGTGATTCCCAGCTGGTCGTGAACCAGGTCTTGAGCGAATATGAAGCCCGGGACGAGCGGATGGCGAAGTACCTCGCCAAGGTCCGGGATCTCATGGGTCGGTTCGAAGAAGCCATCATCCAGCGGGTCCCTCGGGAGGAAAACGCACAGGCCGATGCACTTTCCAAGTTGGCCTCGTCCTCTTTACAAGGACTCGAGCAGACCGTACTAATTGAAGTCCTCGCTAAGCCGAGCATCGAAGACGAGGCACTAGGCTCGGCGGAGTCATTGCCAGTCATGCTGCAAGACAACTGGATGAAGCCACTGGTAGAATTTCTAAGGGATGGAGTTCTGCCCTCAGATCCCAAAGAAGCTCGCCGAGTTAGAACCCGAGCCGAGCGCTATGTCTTAATCGAGGGCATCCTATACAAGCGCTCTTTCTCCCAAATGGACGGCCGACCATATCTACGATGCCTCTCTCCGGAACAGGCCGAATATGCCCTACAGGAGCTTCATGAAGGGATCGGCGGGGCACACTCGGGATTTAGGTCCCTGGCCCGAAAAGCTCTGAATTATGGGTACTTCTGGCCGACACTTCTCCAAGACGCCGAGCGACACGTTCGGCAGTGCGGCTCCTGCCAGAGACACTCCAGCATCCGACGCCTCCCTCAAGCTAACCTCGCCTCCCTATCGAGCCCTATCCCCTTCGCGATGTGGGGAATGGACTTGGTAGGGCCTTTCCCTCCAGCTCCGGGTCAGCTCAAGTTTTTAGTCGTAGCTATCGACTACTTCTCGAAGTGGGTCGAGGCCGAGCCCCTCGCTACGATAACCGAGAACAAAGTGGTGCAGTTCTTCTGGAAGAACATTATATGCAGATTCGGCGTCCCGCGCGTCCTCGTGACAGATAATGGGACCCAGTTCACTGGCTCAGCATTCCGAACCCTGTGTGACGACCTCGTCATTCAACAGCGTTTCTCGTCCGTCTCGCACCCCCAGTCGAACGGACAAGCCGAGAACGCTAATAAGCAGATCCTTGCGGGGATCAAGAAGAGGTTGGACAAGTGCTCCAAAGGACAGTGGGTCGATCAACTCCCTAATGTGTTGTGGAACTACCGCACAAGCAAGCGGACGCCCACTGGAGAGTCCCCTTTCAGCCTCACTTATGGGGCCGAAGCCGTAATACCCCTCGAGGTCGGAATTCCTTCCCCTCGGCTCATCGCCTATGACGAAGCACAGAATGCCAGGGAACTCAGAGGAAACTTGGACCTGATAGATGAACTGAGGGAAAGGGCATCGATTCGGCAGCAGAATTACAGAAGGAGAGTCGAGCTAGCCTACAACAAGAAAGTCCGACCCGCCAACCTTGAACAAGGAGACCTGGTGTTGAGAAAGCTAGCCATATCCCTCCCCAGTCAGAAGGGCAAGCTAGCTCCGAATTGGGAAGGGCCGTACCGGGTCGCAAAAGTTGTTCGGCCTGGAGCATATCGACTTGAGGACATGGATGGTAGAGAGCTCCCGAGGACCTGGAATGCCGACCACCTCCTGAAATACCAAGAGAGCGCCCCGGCGCCTCTCTAAGTAATCTGAGGTGTCGCGCCATTCCTCTCCTTTAACTTGTAACCTGTTCTATGAATCCTACTATGTAAAACGGTTCGCCGTCAAATATCAAATAAAGAAAGTTCCATCTTGTTTTTGAATTTGCCTGTTTTTTCCTCCCCTCTTTACTTTACCAATGGTTCGGAGTCTAGTCCATCTAAACAACTCCGGTAGGTTGATGTCAGACGTTCGTCCGGACACAAAAAAAAAAAAAAAAAAAAAAACGAACACTCCTAACTACCAGCCGGAGACCGAAGACCTACAACTCGGTTGGCTTCCGAGCAAGCGGTTTCCCGAGTGTGTAAATGGGGAAAACACACCTTCCCCTCAACTTTCGTACGTGATCCCGGTCAGACGGCTCAGATCAAGCCACCTGCGCAAAACGACAAGATAACGTTTTCTGGGAAACTGGGCCGCCTCGAGATTCGCGCCTACACTCGACGGCTCAGATCTAGCCACCTGCTCTAAGCGACAAAATGACGCTTTTATGGGTACAGAGCCTTGTCGTACCGTGCCAGATCCACTCAACGACAAAGAGCCGGACACCTGGTCCATTCGGCTAAACAGACGCGCTCGGTTCAAAGATCCCGGCACGACCGATACGGTCACAAGCGAAGGGCGAACATACAAAGCAACGAAAAGGAATTTTTTATTAATTGTCGGCACGCAATACAAAACATTCCATTACAAAGTGTTGGCAAACAAAACACGCAATGCCCGACCCACTACACTTGTCTCTCATACCAAAACATCCTCACTAAACTGTCCGTCCTCCTCGACAGACGACTCCTCCTTCTCTCCCCGGAGCCTCGCCATCACGCCACGCAGATGCCACATCTCGGAGAGCAGGTCATCTCGCTCGGCGATGATCTTCGACTGAATGTGCCGAATGCTTTTGGCCCGAAGAGCACTGCTGAATGCGTTCTGCGAGTCTTCATCCTCCCCTGCGGAGTTCAGCTCGGCGACCTTGCTCTCCAAGCGTTGAATCTCGGCTTCCCGGAGACTGAGGACCAACGAAAGGTGGTCCCACTCACTCTCGGCTCGGCGCAACTTCATATCGGTGCTCCTAGGGCTCAGAACCACTGTTCCAGAAGTAGCCTCGGATTCAGAGCCATCATTCGAACGCCCGGAGTCCGAGCTATGGATCGTCACGACGAGCTGAAAAGAAGAGAAAACGAATAACACAGTTTCAATACTCTGCCGGAGTCTAACACTCGAGAGTTTTTCAGAATTATTTGCATTCAGACATGATAGTGTTACAGACGGTCGGTCAACCCTACGGCTAAGTTATTACAACAATCAACAAAAGTAGAAAAACGGCCGAATCAGAGCCTCTTCGGAAGGGGAACGCTTCGGTTTAGGGAAACGCGAGGACGTCGAGGTCTGCCCTCCGAACCCGACCCTAAACCAACGAAGCGCGACCCCCCTTCGCTGCTAGCCCTAACGGCGACGCCGGCCGAAACCCCGCTCGACGAGGCTGCCGCGCTACTCTGAGCATCGGCTGGACTTCCCCTGGTCAACGGCGAGCGCGTCGCAAGCTCGTAAAACGTAACCCCCCTCTCGCTCTCTTCGCGAGTGCACGAAGTGCTGCGAACGTTAGCCCTGACCGGTGCCGGCTTGAGCGACGCGATCTCTTCCTCCAGTTCGATGATCCTACCCCTCAGGACATCGTCCTTCGCCAACTTCTTCGGTCGAGGCGCTGTCAACGAGCCCGAGGCATCGGCATTATCAGTTGCAAGCCGTCGGTAGTAGGTCACCTCAATCCCCCTATCTACCGTGATCCTTCTGAGCCTATCGACTTCGGCCGATAACCTCTTGCGCTCGGTTGACGCTTTCTCCAGTTCGGAAGCCAGCTTCTCCCGCTCCGCCGAATGCTCTTTTTCCGCTAGCTCCAAGCATTGAACCCCGGCCAAAAGGTCATCATTCTTCCGCTCGGCGGCGGTGAGCTCTTTACGGAGGTTCTCAACCTCACCTTCGGGATAGGGAGCTGAAGAGCGCTTCCGGTACTGGTACAGCTCGCGACCGTACCTCCGCAGAGCCGCCTTCGTATCCTCCAGCCTGCCGAGCAGGAGATATCGCTTATACCGGCTCTGAGAGAGCTCGTCCTTCGTTTTCACCAGCTCCTGCCGAAGGTATTCGGCCTCCGTGATCGGACCGAATCTCACCTGAAATGCAGAGATAAATCCGAGGCCCAACACTTGGAGAAAGTTACGCCAAAACAAACACTAAGTCCGAGACTCAACACTTGGGCAAATTTTGGCCAAACAAAACATTTTTTCATTCAAAATTCGAGAAGTTCTACAGCAGCGGTGGCCAGTCCGCAGTTAGGCTTACAGAAACAAAAAAAAGAGATAAAAGAAGACAACCGAGTCAGGGGTCGACCTTTTTGTCGTTTGGGTCCGTCGACCCCTCGGCCTTGTCCTTGCCGTCGCCCCCGCCACCTCCCTCGCTCCAGCTCTCCTCCTCCTCGGAGTCGTCTTCCTTCTCCTCCTCAGTCGCGGCCTTCCACGGGTCGTCGACGGGCTCTGTCTCCCCCTCGGGGCCGATCAACTCCTCGGGGACAACCTCCTCCCCCTCCACGAGGTCATAGAAGTTGTAGGTGGACGTGTCGAAGCCCGGGTTCTTGGCGACCACATGTTGCAAGGCCCGGCCGTAGGCGTCCAGCATGTTCTGGGTCATGTGCATCGCGGCCTCCTCCTGCACGGCTTTCTTCACCCTCTTCACCTTCCTGAGGTGCTTGGCCTTGAGCTTCTCGGCCCTCTTCCGAGCATCCTCCGCCTCTGACCGAGCCTTGGCCAACTCCTCCCTCAGGTCGGCAGCCTCCTTCACCGACGCCTCGAGCTTGGCCGCTGAGTCCTTCAGCTCGGAGACCTCCTTCTTCGAGGCCTCGAGCCTGGCCGCCGCATCCTTTGACAGCTGAATAGCATCGGCCAGCTGCTTCTCCAGCCCCGAGACTTCGGCGGCCCTCTTCGCCGAAAGAAGCAATTCGGAATCGAGCTGCTTCGCGACCTTGACGCGCTCCGTCCTCTCCTTCTCCTTCTCCTAATCCTTCCTCGCCATCTCCTCAAGCAGGAAGTTGAAGTGGCAGATAATCTGAAAGAGAGCAACGGAGTTACGATCCGAACCTAAATACTTAGAGAATTTTCTAAGGAAAAAATTCAGGTGAAGAAGAAATCAGCCCACTTACCGACATGGAATCCCGGGCGACCTGCATCACGGAGTCACCTGCCATCCCGGCCTTCAAGGTCGCCCGATCCTTCGGGGTCGGCAGATGCCTTATCGCCTCCATACAGATATTCCCGTCGCCCAGGAAACCATCGGCATTCATCACCTGCCAGTCGGGGACGAAGATCTGCTTGTGACGCTCGGATAAGATCTTCTCCGCCTCGGCAGTAAGGGGCGGAACCGGCATGGACAGCGCATCCTTCACCCCGAAGACGCTGCTCGACGAACCCGGAGCGTCCGTTCCCGAGGTCGGCATGGGCGCATCCGAGGCAGGGGGATCGGAGACATTGACCTCGCCCTGGTCGGGGATCACGGCCTTCGTCGGAGAGACGAGGACCTCGATCTCCCCCTCCTTGAGGACCGCGACCTTCGGCTGCTCGGCAGTCTTCGCGACCGAAGGCTTCTTCGCTGGCTGGCTCTCCTGAGTCTCCGCCGCCGACCTCTTCTTCTTCTCCTGCTCTGCCCGGCCCTTCGCCACCAGAGCCTTGTAATCAAGCTTCATTGTCTCTGCAAAAGCCGGATGAAAAAACTTAGCTAATTTTTCATGAACTTTAAACGAGGAGTATAAATACCAGAAGCATACGAGGGTCGATCGGACTGAGACCCCCACGGAACAGATGCTCCTCGGTAATATCCTTCCAGCTTAGCGCTGGCAGGGCTAGAAGCTTCCTCTGGACCTCAGCCTCCTCGGCATTCAACGGGGCGTCCTTCTTTGTACGCTTAGGCAGGCCGTCCGTCGCCCAAACTGTCGGTATCACCCACGGCGTCAGACTTCGGACGAGGAAGTATTTGTCCTTCCAATGCTTGATCGAGTCCGGGTTTTCGATCAACTTAACTCCCGTCCGAGGAGAAAGGAAAAACCTCTGTTCATGACGCCTCGGCTGACAAGGTTTGTAAAGACTCCGAAAGAGAAACATAGTCGGCTTGGCGTCGACCTCTTGACATCGGAGGAGAAACGCCACGACATGCCTCCAAGTGTTCGGCATCAGTTGGGCAGGACTCAGACCGTACCAGACCAGAACTTCGACCACGAACGGGTGTAGGGGGAACCGGAGCCCGGCAATGAGGGAATCGACCGGGAAGACGCATATATCCGGCGAGGACTTGGTGTTAGCTCGGAACCCCGGCCCAGGAAGAAGCAGCACATACTCGAGCGGGATTCGGAAACCCTCTCGGATCGTGCGGAGATCGGCCTCGGTGAGAGTCGATATCCTGTGGTCGACCTCGGACAGCTCCCTAGGCTCGTTCTCCTCCACCAGTTTTGCCGTACCTTGAGTGACCCTCTCCAAGTCATCCTCGGTATAATCCCGAACACCTCCCACGGTCGATACTGCGATGAGTTGCCGACCGAACGCCCCCGCTCTCTTCGGCGTCTCCACTATCGTGATTACGGCTTTACCCTTCCGGGACTCCGCCACGACCTCCTCAGGCACTTCGGCCACCTCACCCTCCCTATCCGGACGAACGACGTCTTGTTCGCTCGGCTCCATTAGTCCCTTCCCTTTGTCCCCTCGGCCAACGGCTTGCTCCGAGGTGGGGGTCTCATCCGAGAGCGTAATCTTAACCATTTTATAAAGAGTAGGGAAAGAGACTGACCTTGAAGTGACAAGTACGGTCGGAAAACTCGCCGGGAATCGGAACGCTACCGCGACAGCTAGCAACACCACCAGGGAGGTAAAAACTTCGAAGCGGAGTAAAAGCTGAAGAGAGAGAGTAAAAATGAAAAGTGAGACTTAGTCTCAAGGGGGGTGGAGATTTATAGTAAAACTGGGACGCCCCTTGGACTTCCAAACCAAAGTTCGCAACTTTTGGGCTGCCTCCGGAACGTCACAAAAGCCCATCACCACTACTCTTCCCACCGGGTCCGACCTCCGAGCGATCCAAACACGCCGACAGCAGCGACCAGTCGGAATCCGAGCAAGTGCCTTCCCGAACTGGTAAATGGGGAAAACACACCTCCCCCTCAACTTTCGTACGTGATCTCGATCAGACGGCTCAGATCAAGCCACCTGCGCAAAACGACAAGATAACGTTTTCTGGGAAACTGAGCCGCCTCGAGATTCACGCCTACGTTCGACGGCTCAGATCTCGCCCCGAGCACTAGACGACAAGATAGTGTTTTCTTGGGAGCCGCGCCCGTCTCGAGATGCGCGCCATCATCCAGCGGCTCAAGATGCGCCACGTCGCCCGGACGATTTAACCCTCGGACGCCTCGTCTATGCATAAAAGAACCTGGAAAATTTTTGATTATGTTTTAAGGCGCCGCCCTCGGCAGGCGCCCCCCGGGTCCCAAGCCTCGGTCGGTATTATGCCGACAACAGGTCCCGGTCGGAAACAGATCGGCACCCTCCCCCATCTCTAACTCCCCCGGGCTGACATCCGTCAGAAGCCATCAGCCCGAGAAGGAAGACAGAGATGGGAGGGAACCCATCAACACTCAGAGGTCGAAAGAGGCGCACCATCCCGAGCTAGTTGGTTGCAACTGGAAGGCTCGGCTTATCGAAAGACTCTAACAGCGGCGCCTTCACAGTTGCAACAAACGGACTCGGACGGCCCGAAGATCGACATCGGACAGGGGTTGTCACTCTCCCACCAAGATCTCCGCCTACTTCGACACTCACTTCGGAGCAACCGAAGAAGGCAGAAGATCTTGGTGAGAGAACGGCGACCCGTCCTTCGAAAGAGGTCCACACCTCGGGTCCGGACCGTGGCCGTCGACGCTACTGTCTTGTTGCCCCCCACCCCTCACACCCCTTCGGAGCAGTGAGGGATGGGGAAACAACAAGACAGAAGGGCGACCGCCCGTCCTTCCGAGAAGGCCCATCCCTCGGATCCGGACTACGGTCGTCACCACTCTTGCCTTATTCTCCTCCGCTCCCGACATCCACTTAGGGACCGTCCGGAATGGGAGAAGAAAAAGGTAAGAGAGCGACCACCCGTCCTTCGGAGATAACTCATCCCCCGAGTACAGACTACGGTCGTCACCACTACTACCTCGTTCCCCCTCGCTCCTGACATCCACTTCGGGGCCGTCAGGAACAAAGGGAAAACCAGGCAGAAGAGCGACCACCACTCCGAACTTCGAGAGAGAAGCTACCCAAGGCAGATGCCTCCGAGGTCTGGAACCCAATTTGGTTGTGACGAAAATGACAAAAGGAGTGGGGTACTTATAGCCTGCCTCCTATAACCAGCCATTATGGTCCTCGGAAGTTGAAGCGCCACGCATTAATTAAAGGAACTATCCTTAATGACGTCGGGAAGGCGAAACGCCGCACAAGTCACGAAGCGCCATTAACACAATTGAGAACAGAGCCATCTCAAAATTGCCGAACACCAATGCCTTCGGTCGGCATCCGAGCAAGAGCCTTCCCGAGCTGGTAAACGGGGGAAACCCACTTTCCCCTCAACTTTCGCGTCTGATCTCAATCAGACGGCCCAGATCCCGCCGAGAGCACTAAAAGACAAGATAGTGTTTTCTTGGGAACTGCGCCCGTCTCGAGATGCGCGCCCGCATCCAACAGCTCAGATGAAGCCACGTCCCTCGGACTGCTGAACATCAGTGCCTTCGGTCGGCATCCGAGTAAGCGCCTTCCCGAGCTGGTAAATGGAGAAAAAAAGACGCCGAGCCACTTGAACCGCCGGATCTCTCAGAAAATCGTGCACCTTATGATGAACGGACCGGATCGCACCACGTGCGCTAAAGGACAAGATAGTGTTTTTTGGGGAACCGTGCCTGTTTCGAGATGCGCGCCACCATCCGATGGTTCAGATTGAGCCACGTCGCTCGGTATGCCGAGCTCCCCTGGTCCCCGGTCGGCAGCCGAGCAAGTACCCTCCCGAGCTCGCAAACGGAGAAAACGGCTTCCGAACTCCGACAACGGTCGGATCTCTCAGAAATCCGAGCTCGTCCATGATCGACGTCCCAGATCCAGCCACGTCATAAACCGGTATTTAAAACCTTTTTTCTTCTGTTTTAATCGTTTTATTTATTTAAATTGCGAAAAATTGCTAAAAATTCGGGAAAATTAACTAAAAATTCTGGAAAATAATTAAAAATTCGGGAGTACATTTTCGAGCTCCTGAACGAACAATTATTGCCTAGAATATATCGTTAAGGCCCCCGAACGATTAGCAAACGCATCGCAAAATTAAATAAATAGTCCGAAGAAAGTAGACGAAAGCTACCAAATACTCGACATGGCCTGAGAACAGCAAGCAGCATCAGAAACTTCCTCACTACCCCCTTTCTAGATTCAAGATCCTACATCTGGACTTCGATACGACCCTACCAGCCACTAAAACAGTTAAACTACTCCTCAAAGTCTGATCACGCTCAGTCTTTAGGAGTGGGGGGCTCGTGATATGGCTAAAAATGGGGTTAAATCGAGACCGTCCAGATCGAGCACGAATCTTGAAGCACGGGGGTAAAAGGGTAATTTCACATACAGATGGATCCAAAACGGGTATTGGGCCTCCTTCTTACAGAACCAACCACCCGCGAATAGATCCACTTCAATTGGGTACGGGTCCCGACCCGATACAAGCCCAATCCCTCAAGAAGAGAATCAGGCCACTGATTTGGTCAAATCAATAAACCTGATTAGCTCTCACCAGGGAATCAAGGCCTAACTTCCCAAAACAGAATAGGAGGATTTTTCTCCTATTTGTTAGGCAGGAAATTAGGCCCCAAATGGTTCCAAAGGCGACTATAAATACAACCCCTCTACCACCGAGACCAGGTTAATCACTCTTTCACCGCCTAAGCTCTTTCCTAATCTTTTCCTGATTACTGACAAGAACGTCGGAGGGTGCGTCGCCGGAATCAACCCCGGTGTTTCGCACTTCCTTGCAGGTTGTGCCAGGAGCAAGGAGACCGAGTCAATCGTTCAGGTGTTTCCCGGACTCACAAATTCTATCTGTTTACCCCCACACCGAAATCAGCGGTAACAAAAACCTAAAAGAAATTCATGAGAAATCTACCTATATTGCTAAGCTCACTGACGATCTTAATGAATGCAAAAGAAAGTATGATGAAGTAGTGTGTTGCTGCTTATTTTGGTGTGGAAGCAAACAGATAGTGAGTTTATATATGAAGAAAACTACTCAAGATATAACTTTTGATCGTCGCCATAAAAAGTAGTTAGAGCTCCTAAGATTAGATCTGGATCGTTAATTGAACAACGTGATCTGAATCTGATGGTTGCTGACTCGGCCGATGGATTTGCAAAAAGCCTAAAACACCGGGGATGGCCCCGGGGACAGACCGTCCGATGCTCAAGTCAGAACTAGAGAGATAGAGTGTTTAAGAGAAGATTGCCAATTATTCATTACCTTCTGAGTGAGGAAGGGGGGATATTTATAGGCCTGAGAAACAGTTTAGAAGATTGAAATGAATCCGTTAGATTGATATGAATTCTTTATCTCTTATTGATTCTCGATAAGAAATTTGACTTATAGACTGGGTATCTCTTTTAGTGGGTCCAATCTGTCGCTTTTAATTGGCTTAAAAGCGGCCCATGTCTTGTTGATGAGCCATAAGAAGGCCCAGACCTGTTAAAGAGGCCCGTTATGGCTAATCTACCTGTAGAATTTTTGAGATCAGTGCTGGAATCGTACGATCCTGATTTGCTGTGCTTATCATAAGATCCCCACTCTCGGAAGATAATTTTCTTAGCTTTCGGGAAGTTGTTCACCTTATTTTTGGATTCTGAAATACAATCTTAGCTTTCAGGGTGTATTGGAGATACCAGGAACTGATCAAAAGCTTCTGGAGGTGGCAAATAGTTTGTGGATTTTTTTGGATTTTTCATGATTTTTTGGATTTTTCTGAATATTCCTGGACTTTTTTTTACTATTTTCCCCAATTTCAAAATCACTTTTTTTGAATTTTTTAATTAATAAACCTAATGTTAAATTATTTTTCAGAAATTTTAAATGATTTTCAGAATTAAATAATTATTTCTAGACATTTAAATTAATTTTTCATATTTAAAACGAATTTCTAGGTATTTTTATGAATAAACAAACCATGGCACGCTGTTTAACACGATCGGCAGCGTCTATAAGCTATGGATTCGTCTGCCAAATTGAATCAGAGGCTGCAAGAGACTGGAGCGATGGAGATGGCATGGCACAATCTCGAGCATCGATTGTGTTGGTGCGCGATTTTTTGGATGATCTAACGTCCATCGACTGCTTTCGGAGCCCCCTAGCTCGACCGACAATTTCGTCGAGCTATTACCAATTTTTTTTTGAATTTTTAGGGCTTCGTCGACCTATACTCCGCGTGATATGAGTTTTGGGCGAGCTACAATTTATACGACCACTGTTTCGGGTCAAGCTATGCTTTCTTCAGGTTTTTTGGTGCATGGTCGAGCTATGCTCTATTTTGGGTTTCTCGTCGAGCTATGGGCTTCTTATCGAGCAATGAGCACTCGGTCAAGCTATGAGTTGAGTCGAGTTGTCATTCGTTCGAACTACTTCCGTTGAACTACCCTGTCGAGTTATAACTGCCTCCGTCGAACTATGGCTGTTGAGCTACGGCGATGCTCTATTTTGAAGTTTGGTCGATCTGTGGAGATCTTTGTCATCGAGCTAAGTTCTCATCGAGCTCTGATCTCCATCAAGATAACAGCTGGTCGAGCTATGAGCTCTTTATTAGTCGTCGAGCTATGTTCTCGTCGTGCTATTTTCTCGTAGAGCTATGGAGCCGTTGAGCTATGGCTGTCGAGCTACCAATCTGTCAGGCTATGATCTCTTTCTTCATCGTCGAGTTATGGAGCCATCAAGCTTTGGAGCCGTCGATCTACCAATTGGTCGAGCCATGAGCACTTTCTCCTTCGTTGAGCTATGGAGTTGGGTGAGTAGCAACTTGGTCGACGGAGCTTCAAACTTTTCGAAGTTGCATTTGTGAATTCAAGTTTCCGTCGAGCCATGGGTTTAGTCATTTAGCTATGGCTCTTATCGATCTGGAGGAGGTGTTTGGTGAGCTTGGCAGTGATGGAGGCCCCCAACCTAGGAGTTTGGAGTTTTTTAGTATTGAAGAAGTAGGTATTTTGGGTTTGGGTTTTGGATTTAATTTGGGTTCAAACCCAAGCCCCAATATTCTCTTGGACCCGAACCTCAGCCTCCTTTTTAAGTGGATTTTGGACTCGGGTCGGGTGTTGTACCCGTTTGTACACTGTGGTTGTGAATTCATGTCTCTTGAAGGTTTTGGGTGTCGGGTTTTAGGAGCTCCATCCTGCTTCTTTCGTCTCTTTCTGTAGGAGTTTAGGAGCTTCAGAGCATGGATTTGATCTCCTCTTCAAAGTCTTTGCTGAGTGTGGGCTTTTGGCTGAGTTGGTTTCAAGGCTTTGATGTCTTAGGTTTTGGTAGAGTTTGGAGTCTTGGTGCTTGCATATAGGTGTATATACATATATATAAGTATAAATATGACCATATGTGTAAACAAAGTTTTGCTTCATAACCCTTGATTTATGGATGAATATAATCTTTTTGGTGAATCACAACTTCTTGTGCTTGTCAACTCATTCTTTCGAGTATGGTCTGGAGGTTTGTTGAGTAGTCTAGCTTGTAGAATTGATCTCTTATTGACCAAATGTTGTGTTGTTCACTTGTGTTGTCGATTAAACGTCTTTTCGCTTGTCCTGTTGGACCACTCTTTCATCGAACAAGTGTTTTTGCTGTTCACTTGTTTTGTCGATCGAATGTCTCGTTGTTCATTTAGTCAAATCGCACTTTGTCGACCAAGTGTAGTGTTGTTCGTTTGTTTTATCGGTCGAGCATTTCGTTCTTAAACGAGTGTTCCATTGTTCTGGCAGCTAACTGCTTTGACTGTTGGATTTGGTGTATGTGGCTGACATAGAATAGATGTTGCATGAACGAACTTCGGAAGGTGATCAGACGATGGTCTTGCTGTTTGATCCCAGCAAGTTTGTTGAGATGACTCTGTGATGAAGTTGAACATCTGATCTTCCTATTTGCGTCCATCAAGTTTAGAGAGACAACTCTGTAATGGAGTTGAATGTAGAGCTTGTCGTTTGATCCCGCCAAGTTTGTGGAGACAACTCTAAGACGAAGTTGGACATAGAGCTTGCTATTTGCACCCAACAAGTTTGTAGAGACAACCCCAGATGGAGTTGAATGAAGAGCTTGTCATTTAATCTCGGTAAGTTTATATAGACAGCTCTAAAACGGAGGTGAATGTTGAACTTGCTGTTTGCGTCCAGCATGTTTGGAGAGACAACTCTTTGATCGAGTTGATGTAGAGCTTGTTGTTTGATCCCAACAAGTTTTCACGAGGTGACGCTTTAGACGAAGTTGAACACTGAACTTCTGTTTGATCCTGGAAAGTTTGGAAACAACTCTCAGATGGAGTTGGTCATTGAACTCGCTGTTTGGGCCCAGAAAGATTGTAGAGAAAACTCTAGGGCGGAGTTGAATGTTCAAACTTACTGTTTGTTCCCTACAAGTTTATAGAGATTTCTACGATGGATTCGGATGTTCAAACTTTTCATTTGCACCCATCAAGCTTGTAAAGTCAACTCTGTGACGAAGTTGAACGTAGAGCTTGCTGTTTTCACCCAGTAAGTTTGGGGAAGGGACTTGGAAAAGGATTCAAACGTTGAGCTTACCCTTTGATCCTGGCAATTTTGGAGATAACTCTGAGACAGAGTTGGTCAATGAACTCGTTGTTTGCACCCGAAAAGTTTGTAGAGACAACGCTAGGGTGGAGTTGAATGTTCAAACTTGTTATTTGTTCCCAACAAGTTTATGGAGAACTCTGCGATGAAGTCGGATGTTTGAACTTGCCATTTGTGCCCAGCAAGTTTGTAGAGTCAACTCTAAGATGGAGTTGAACATTTAGCATGCAGTTTGATCCAGGAAATTTGCAGAGGACTCTGGAGTTGGTTATATGAAATTTTCGTTTACACCCAGCAAGTTTTGTAGATTCAACTCTGAGAAAGAGCTGAGTGTGGAGCTTGTTGTTTGATCAAAGCAAGTTTATAGAGAACTTTGTGACTGAGATGGACATTTGGACTTACCGCTTGCACCCAGCAATTTTTAAGAGGCAACTCTAAGGTGAAGTTTACATAGACCTTGTAGTTTGATCAGAGAAAATTTTAAGAGACAACTCTGAGCCAGCGTTGAATGCGAAGTCTATTACATGAAGTTATGGGGTTGTTAGAAGAACTCGAGCAAAAAGCAAAATGTTGAACTCGTTGTTTGGAGTCAACGAGTTGTTGATGGAGCTCAAGCGAAGAGCAAGGTATTATACTTGTTGTTTGGAATCATTGAGTTGTTGATGGATCCTGAGCGAAGAGTAAGGAACTGAACTCTTTATTTAGAGTCAACGAGTTGTTGATGGAGCCGGAGCGAGGAACAGGGCATTGAACTTGTTATTTAGAGTCAATGAGTTGTTGATGGAGTTCGAGCTGTGATCTGAGCTTTGACCTCATTGTTTGAAGCCAACGAGTTGTCGATGAAGCTCGAGCGGAGAGCAAGGCATTGAACTCATTATTTGGAATCAACGAATTATTGATGGAGCCTGAGCGAAGAGCAAGACATTGAATTTGCTTCTCTTCGCAATGCGTTGTGCTTGATGAAGTTGGGACTAGTCCATTTTGGATGGTGCATCATGAGAGACAGAGTTGGAGCTTGCTCAGGTGAAGGTGGTAGGAAGGACTTAGAGCTTGCCCGCCTAAGGGAGGCTTGATTTGAATTTTAGTGTCAAGAGTTAAGGCAGCCACGGGGAGCTATTATCTGACAGGAGGCCGGTGAAGTGGTTTGTGTCTCTTAGGCAGAACATCCCTCTACCGTGTACCTAGAAGGACGACTTGTTAGACAACTTGTTGTATATTATTTGCAAGACTTTTGTATCGATGTTTAGGCATGAGACGTAGACCCATTGTAATTCTGCAGTTGTAACGACACTTTGTTTTTTTGAAATAAGAAATATTTTACATGCATGTCGCTTGTCCTGTAATTTATCGTCTTTGACAGTTGGCTAGTCGTAGGAGTTGTGCTTGGGGAGAATTGGACGCTGGACTTGTTGTTTAGTAATTGTAAATATTTGTTGTAGCACTGGATCTAAATACATAGATTTGCAATAGTTCTATGACTTGAAGAATTCTTTTCCTATGCTTGTTCCTTATTATGCAGCTTGTTGTTGAGATTGATGGGTCGTC